>BGPR01042583.1:0-13210 GCA_013235015.1 Araneus ventricosus
TTTACGAAATTATTTTACGGCGCTCTACATCAAAATAAAAATGGAATTAATATAAAATAGAATAATTTATCTTTAACGATGTTATAATTAATTTGAGAGCGGTTTTAAGTTGAACCAAAATTATCAGTCATTGATGTTCCTTCGTCGTGTTTAGCAGCAAACAGAAGTTTATGAAATTATTTTATGGCGTTCTCCATGAAAAAAAAGTTGAATTAATATAAAATGAAACAATGTATCTTTAACGATATTCTAATTAATTTGTAAGCGATTTTAAGTTGAAACGAAATTTTCAGTCATTGATGTTTCTTCGTCGTGCTAAGTAGCAAACAGAAGTTTATGAAATTATTTTACGGAGCTGTTCATGAAAATGAAAGTGGAATTAATATAAAATAAGACAATGTATCTTTAACGATATTCTAATTAATTTATGCGTGATTTTGAATTGAAATGTTTGAAATGAAATTATCGGTCATTGATGTTTCTACTCGTATGTCCTGTAAAGTATCAAACAGTATCATGCGGAAGCCTTAGGAAATTATTTTATATCTCTCCTTCTAAAAATAAAATTGAGAATAATATATAGTGGAGCGGCTTATCTTAATGACATTATAATTCATTAAAACTAATAAAGGTGGAACAACGAATCGATGATGGCATAACAAAACCACAGCAGTAAGCAAAATCAAATATAAAAATTTGAATGCTTTCCAATCAACTTTCTCGTATACTTGTAAGCAGGAATGCCATGTATAAAGTGCGGTCGCAATTGATAAAGACTACGTATTACGCAACCAAGCTTTCTCTAGTGGCACCAATAAAAAAAATCCTCTAAAATTATCCAAAATTACCTTTTTTTCTGATAGTTGTCTGTGCTCTTTTTTATTTCATAATTTTGATGTTTTCCACCGACAATTTCGGAAAGTTCTCACCCGATGAATACGATTTTTACAGCATCTTAACATTCAAAAAGCGACCTTTGATTAATGCAAAATATGTTGAAAAATATTTAATTCAAAATATGTTGAAAAATATTATTGATTGTTCTGCTATTTTTCTCCTAATTTCCAAAATATTTTTTATATAATTCTGCTTTTAGTCGCGAAAAAAACACAAATAAAAGTTTTAATATTTTCATTGGATGGAATAGCAGAATGCACATGTAGATGAAAACAGTTATGAAGAATGTATGCAATATTTTCCTTGAACTTTATTGACAGAATGCATGTTACACATTAATGCAATAATTGAAAGTAAATATAGTATTTCATTCAGAGTGAATGGCAACGCATGTGTTACAAATGATTTTAAATACGGTTCTTTTTGCATAGTTTCTTATCATAGAGAAGAAAATCGAGTATGTGTTTAAGAAAAGTTCTTCCTTCCGTTGTCGTATTTAGTACAAATTTTGATACAGATTCAGGATTTTGTTACAAGAACAGATTGATAAATTTAATTCATCCAGCACTTTGCTTTCTAATTTATTGTGTTAACATACACATACAGAGAATATTACAGTAAAGGTTTCTTCAAACTTTGGGAAGTTTAAAAGGTGGAGATCTATCAAATTCTACTGTTCGAATTTTTTTAAGAGTACAATACTCTACAAGAAGTATAATATTTTATACGAGCTGGTAAAAAGAATTGATAATCGAAGGTGACTTTTCTCATGTCATTGTTAGTTAATTCGGGCACAATATTTTCCCTATGTGTACTTCGCATACGAGAAAGTAAAAAGTGTTAACACTGGAAAGTGACTTTCTTTCTGTCATTGGTAATTAATCCGGGGTACAATATTTTCTCTATGTGTACTTCGCATACGAGAAAGCAAAAAATGTTAATGCTCGAAGGTAACTTTCTTTCTGTCATTGGTAATTAATCCGGGGTACAATACTTTCTCTACGTGTACTTCGCATACGAGAAAGCAAAAAGTGTTTATCCTCGAAGGTGACTTACCCTTTTTCTGCAGTAATGAATCCTATTTTCTTGCTCTCTTAAATGACTTTCTGACTGATAACATGAAAGCAAATTGTTCATTGTTTGGATCTGCACGTCTAATGTGCCTCATAAATATCCGAGTTTAACTCTCTAATTTAAATACAGTGAAGAAGTTTGACCTTCATTGTTCACAAACACTTTCTGTATATATTATTATCGTGAAAGATCCATATCTGTGAATATATATATAATTCTGAAGTTAATTTGTCTAATACATATTTTTATAACTAATTTTCAGTAGAATCTTTTAGTAAAAAAATTATTTTTTATGTATGGGAATTTACATCTTTGAGCAAATAAAGAAAAATTATATATACAAAAAACTAGGTATGGAATTCATTTTTATCGGAAGAAACTATATCAAGTCTGGGATGTCAAATTTTCTACGGAATTTCTTAAACTCATAAACTTTTGCATTTTAAAAACGAGTCACATTTTCATGGATAATTAAAATTTCAGATTTATAAATCTAGACGATTGATTAGCAAAACGATAGCAATTGGAGAGCTTTTTCTTTGAACCTTTAAGGAATCCAACAACTTCCCACGTCGCTCGTAGATTGTGACCTCATTTATGTTCACGAATTACCATCCCATTGATATATACATTCCCACAGAGTATCTTGGAAATACAGGTTGTCCCATAAATATTGATACAAACTTTAAGGGGAGGTAAGGCGTACGATAAGCATCCAAAATCACATAGGAACATAGGTGCGCAAACGCCATCTGGAGACAGCAGAAAAGAAAGAAACCCACACCGACCCGGCCTACCCGAAAGGGTGTAAGGCCCTTAGTAGGATGGTGGGGAATAATGGGTTAGCACGAATGGAACAGTCCCCCAGTCTGCAGGGACAAGAAGAGCTGGATGGATTTAAGAAACATAAAAATATAAGTCCGTATTATACAATAACTTATACAACAATACACCAAACTATTGCACATACTACACCCAGAAACAGGGGTGGAATTTAAATACATCTCAGAATAATCCTGAGTAATTAATTACATTATTACAAAATATCAATTTACAAAGTGAACCCAGGCAAAATAAAGAAAATTCATAAAACTGTGTGGCTAGGGAGAAATAAAGAATACAATTTCCGGGAGGGGGTGAATTTATAAAAACATTATTTTTTTATTTCAAAGGTACTTTAAAGTCTATGAAGAAAGACTGATAAAAAAAACCCGAAAAAATTCAACCCACACAAAGCAACACACAAAAGGGTAGTTTTTTATCAATCCCACCCCCACAAGAAACGACACATCACATTCCAAAACAAAATGTCACTGAAAACACACATAAAAAAGTTTTCAAAAATTCAAAAGAAAAAGTTCAAGTTTAAAAAAAATATCTAATTTTCTTTAAAACAATTTAAATACCAGACTTGGAAAAAGTCCATAACTATTACAAGGTAAGGAAAAAACATATAAAAAAATAATTACTTAGCAATGAGGACTCGAGGCTTCTGATGCAGGAGATACACAAGCCCAATTAGGCATCCGTATAAATTCCATTTTTTCGACAGAGGGAACCAGTGTGGAATCAACTCCCATTTTCTATTTTTAAAAATTTCTCCAATCAAAATTTTTAGGGAAAAAAAGAAGTCAAAACTTTTCCCTTCTTTTTGCAGCAAAAAAAAAGAAGGAAAAAAAAAGATTCAATTAAGAAACCCACAGGAAAATTTTTTAATAAATAAAACGAAGAAAAAGGGAAAAAAATGCTAAATAATCAACATGCACAGAATAAAAAAGGGAAATTGGCCGCTCTTCGGGCCGATAAAAACACGCCTATCGAGCCGGACAAGAACACAATATAAAATAAGCTAGAGATAATAAGCTTGATCTAACCACGAAAAAAGAGGCCCAATGGCTCAGTCCCTGATCAACTGGTCGCACAAATTTCTGCTAATTTCACAATTTTTTCTCAATTTCGTGAAATTAGCAGGAGGCATCAGAAAGCATCTATATATATATAATTCTCTTACGTGGCGACAAAAAAGGGTCGAATTTCTTCGCCGTTTGGCAACAGCTCGCAAGTTGGATTTGTTTACATCCGCGGAAAGTCCGAAGTCGCTTCGTGTGATCACGTTTATTGAAAACTATTTTTAGTAGTTGGAAATTTGTAAAACTAATGAATTTGGAACTGTTTTGGCCTATATTTATGTTATTGAGTTCCAAAAGCGAGGTTTGCCTCATGCCCACATTCTTCTAACATTAGATTCAGAAAGCAAAATTCGCACTAAAGATGACACTGACAAGTTTGTGAGTGCAGAACTTCCAGTTCCTTGCACTGATCTTAGACTCTTCCAAATTGTGACAAAATGCATGCATAAATTCTCCATGCATGAGAGATGGACAATGCTGCAAAAGTTTTCCGAAACAATTCAAGGATGATACAGAGGAAAATGTTAATGGATACCCTATTTATCGCAGAAGAGCCACTGAACCTGTCCAAGTAGGGAAATATTCCATCGATAACAGATGGGTTGTCCCATATAATCCTTGGTTGCTTAAAAAATTTAATGCACATATTAATGTTGAAGTTTTTGCCTCAGTTAAAAGTGTCAAATACTTATATAAATATGTATACAAAGGACATGATGTAGCCTCGGTCAAAATACAAAAAGAAGGTGATCTGGATCATGATGAAATTTTAAGTTTTGTTGAAGGTAGGTATGTTAGTGCACCTGAAGCCATGTGACGTTTAAATGAATTTAATTTGTCGCATAAATCCCACACTGTAGTGCGCTTAGCTGTGCATTTACCACAGCAACAGCCGATTGTGTACCAAGACGGTCAAGAAGCCCAAGCAATTGAACGAGCTGCTTTAAGAAAAACAACACTAACATCATGGTTTGAACTAAACAAAAATGATCCTTCAGCTCACAACATTTCTTACTCAGATATTCCACAATATTATGTGTTTGATAAGAATACCACAAATTGGAAGAAGCGACAACGTGGTGGACAAAATGTTATTGAGAGACTGCCAGTAGTTAGTATACTGGATACTGAGAGGTACTATTTGCGGATGCTACTACTGCGCAAGTCTGGGGTCATTAGTTTTGATGATATTTTGACCGTAAATGGATTACGATGCATTACATTTCAACAAGCATGTCAGGGGTATGGACTTCTTCGAGGTGACCAGCAGTGGCATGATGCTTTGAATGAAGCTGCACAATTTCAATCTCCGAGACAGTTGCGCATGCTGTTCGCAATGATTTGTGGCTTTGGAGAAGTGGAGGGTGTTCCAGATTTATGGGTGCAGCATCAAGTTTCACTTTGTGCATCGTTATTCTGAGCAGACTGGACCTCACTACGCACTAGCAGATATTGAGGAACTGCTTACATCCTACAATTTAAGTCTCCAAAAACTGCATCTACCAACTGTAGATTTGCCTGCAAGTGTTTTGGAGAGAGCGAACTTTGATGTTGTGGAAGAGCAGGCTAAAGCTAATAGTTATACTATGCAGTTAAATAGTGAACAGCGGAATGTTGTGGAAATTTTATTAAGTTCTGTGTACAACAACGCTGCAGATACACCCAAGTGTTATTTTTTACATGGCCCTTGAATCTGAAAGGGATTTTGGTGTTTGGTTGTTGGACATTGGAGAGAAAAAAAGTGGCTCAATGATTCAGTTGCCTTTGCAATGCTACCCTTCAATACAAGACCCTATGCATCAATTGTACAGTGACATAGATTTTTCCAGTGTGACCCCACAGGAGCTTAAAGGTCGAGCTATCCTTACTGTTAATAATGAGCGATCCATGGAAATCAACAATAAAGTGTTGGAATTTATGCCGGGAAATGAAACTATTTATAAAGCAGTTGATATGATCATGAGTGAAGATCCTTAAGATCAATTGACATTTCCTGAAGAATTTTTAAATTCTTTGACACCAACTGGTTTGCCTCCATATGAGTTAAAGTTGCAAATAGGTTGCATTATAATGCTGTTGAGAAATTTAGCTCACTCTAAAGGATTATGCAATGGTACACGCCTAATTATCACAAAATTGCTGCAAAACATTATTCAGGCAAAATCCATTGATGGTACAGAGACGTTTCTCATTCCCCGAATCCCTTTGATTCCATCTCAGACTAACATGCCTTTCAGATTTAAACGTATGCAATTTCCCATTCGTTTAGCCTTTTCCATGACAATTAATAAGTCGCAAGCCCAAACTTTTGAAAAAATCTGTTTGGTGCCGGTTTTTAGTCATGGACAACTCTATGTTGGCTTATCAAGAGCATGATCTTTTGAAGCTGTTTCTGTGGTAGCTCCAAAATGTGAAATATTTAACTGTGTTTATGCGGAAGTTTTCTGTGATTGATTGTCAAGTGTATTTTTTTGCATTACATTTTTAATTTGTTTCAATGTTGTATATTATTTTATATCTGAGTGGATTGAATATACTGCTTTGATACAATTTTTTTTGTAGAGCACAATCTTCAATGTTGTATATTATTTTATATATGAATGAATTGAATATGTATATACCTGCTTTCGTACAATTTATGTTTTCGAAATCGGCTTTACTTTGTAAGTTTTATTTGAAGAAAAATATCTTTTTTGAGGCTAAAAAATTTTATTCTGTGCTGATTTAAGTTAAAGAATCAGAAGCAAAATAAAGCTGATTCATATATATATATATATATATGAAGATTTTAGAATAACTTCTAGGACACACAGTGTCTTCATTATAGCGAGCGAAGCGAGCAGGGTTTGCGTAGCAAACCTGGGAGGATTGCAACGCAATCCTTCTGGGGGTTGGCGAGCTTTAGCGAGCAGGGGGCAGAGCCCCCTAGTTTATAATAAAACAGAGCTGGCTAAAGTGCCAATATCTTTCTGAAACTTAAGGATATTGAATTGAAATCTTTATATAAGTTTCCATATATATCTGGCTCTGAAGCTGTGAAAGAAAAATTAGGCGCACGTGCAGTAAGAAATTCTTTACTACGAATGTTCATATCTTCTCTATTATTAAAGTATTTTGTTCAAATTTACATATATTGCTTTTCTAACACATTGTCACATATTTTATAAGTTTTATGCAATTTGGTTGAAACCTCTGCAAGTTTTAAGCAAAAACATTCGGAAAAAATTGGGATTTTTTAAAGAAACCTTTATATCTATTCGAGTATTAGCGCTATTTTTACAAAACTGCATGTAAATTTTGCGCAAGTCACACAAAAGAATTTATGAAACTTGCAAACCAAAATCACTTTTCTGAGAAGCGGTGACAAAATCTTTTTATACAAAATACTTATTTTAAGATTTTAACCCTGCGTTTTCACGAAAAATCTACGGCGCGGACCCGAACTGCGCCTTTCTTTTTTTTTTAGTTCGTTTAGCATACTAAGGAAGTATCTTCATAAAAATTGATGAAAAGCTTCCTAAAACTATTACAGTAAAACCCCGGTTGACGGAACTCGGGTTAACTGAAACCCTGGTTACCGATGCCTCTGAAATCGCGAAACCCAAAAACACGTACTGTACTGTACGGAAATAATCGCAAAACCAAAAAAACATACAGTACTGCACAGAAATAATCGCGAAACCAAAAAACACGTATCGTACTGCCCGGAAATTATCGCGAAACCAAAAAGCACGCACTGTACTGCACGGAAATTATCGCGAAACCAAAAAACACGTACAGTACTTCACGGAAATTATCGCGAAGCCAAAAAACAAGTACTGTACTGCACGAAAATAATCGCGAAACCAAAAAACACGTACAGTACTGCACAGAAATAATCGCGAAGGTAAGACTTTTTTGCAACGATATCCCACTTTTTTTCTTTAAAGACTCCCCAAGAATGTCAGTGATTAATTTTACAATCCTAATATTAGAGTTAATGCGCATTAGCAATATTAATTACGATATTGTTTACCTGTGCCTGCCAGATGCATTGTGCCCAAACTCGCCGGTGCGAATATTGCGCCCGACGGAAGGTTTAGTTTCATAAAGTATAGCCTACAAAGAGAGTTTTGACTTCATTTTGTACTCAAAACATTTCAGAATTGCATACTACAATTAGTTACAAAATAGTAATAGATGCTCAAGGCTTAACTGAAAAAATCGTTATCCGAAACGGCTTCCTCTCCTTTAGTTCGATTAACCGCCGTTGTAGTGTACGTAGCTAAATAGACAGACTGAAGAGATCTTTAGCCGAGAAAATTTGGTGCTGCCATCTATCAGTTCGTTTTGGAAACATTAAATTCAATGGAAAAAATCTCACATCGATTCTTTGTAAGTTTACAGAATAAAAGAAAATCAACAAATTAATAAAATTAAAAATTAGAAAATAATGAAAATAAAAACATATAAAAACGAGAACATATTTAAAATGAGGAAGAATGTGAATAACATAATATTATCAATCCTTTGCAGCAAAAACTAATATTACTCCATGAGCCTAAAAGATGCATGTCAGTCTCTATTTCGAGAAAACATGAGCTTGTCATGAGGCTGAAAAAAAGCTCATAAAAACTCCTTAGACAGTGAAAGAATATTGTATTGGTGAAACAATTGTATTCAGTCGTTAATACTACCAATGAATGAAGAGAACATAGCATTCTGCTAATAGGGGAAACTCGGGACACTTAACCCTACATTATTTTCTCAGATTCTGAGATAATTGGTAATTTGTGCGTGCCATCTCTAATTGACCTTTGGTAATATGTTTTATTGGAGGGGATTTCCATTTCAACCTGAAGAGCCATCGTAATGGCGGGTAGGTAAATATATTTTGGGGAAAAAGAAGTAAATTTTCCCTTTTTCATTCCTCTGTGGTTTGGAATTCACTATTGAAGATATGATGAATTAAAATATTTCTTAGTTTTAAGCCTACTTCTAGCTATAATTTGATATCCGATGCTGTGCAGTATCTTAATTCCAAGTAGTTTTATCTTTAGATTATATGGAAAAAATAAGTTATGGATGTTTGACCAACCTAAATAACTTCACGAAACGAGAATTGATATAAGTAGGTAGGTACCTTTTAATATTTACTGCAGTTTCGGTGTTCATAGCCAACCGAAGTACATTGTTTGGTCGGGATCAATATTTCTGGTGAGTTGGAGTTTGTCGCCAATATGGCAACTGCTTGCCTTGATTTCCGGCTTAATGTCTACTGTTTATGGTAGTTGAGTCTTATATGCGAATAATTATTTAAAAGCATTTTGTAAATAATTAGTTAAAGAATCGAATTTCTTTTCAATGAGATAATTTCAAAAGATGCAAAGAATTATTTTGGTAAGAATTTAAAAAAAAATTGAAATTTATTTATTCCGTTTTTTTCCTCACTTGCATATAAAGGATTTTTATTCATTTGTTATTTTGCTAAATATCTTTTGTCCGAACTGTCTGTCGCCATTTGGTTTTATTTAACATTATTTCCACTTTATGCTTGCTATTGTCTTTTTGTTGGTTTGAATTTTCTCTTAGAATTTATTTTTCTTCTCTTGCTCTTGTTTCCATTACATACTAGGAGAATCGAGTAAATCTATTTAGCTTTTCCAATTTCTTGTTTCGTAGAATGTATTTTTCTTCTCTTGCTCTTGTTTCCATTATAATGCTAGGAAAACCGAATAAATCTATTTAACTTTTCCAATTTCTTGTTTCGTAGAATGTATTTTTCTTCTCTTGCTCTTGTTTTCATTATAATATTAGGAGAACCGAGTAAATCTATTTAGCTTTTCCAATTTCTTGTTTTGTATAACATTTTTTATGTCTTTTCATTTTGGTGCTATTCTGTTCTATTTAAATTTTCTAAAACCAGCAATTCTTCAACGCTCTGAGCCGGCCGTAGTGGTCTGATGTTAAGGTTTCGGTCTCGAACCCGTATGGTTCCAGATTCGAAACCCGATTCAACCCAAGATCCGCAGTGTATTAGGCTGGTGTGGTGCGAAAGGTTGGAGAGGGGATGCCAGCCCAGGTGTCGTCCTTGTCATCCGACCGAGGTTCCTAATTATGAGGTCCGTCCCAAAATAGCCCTCGTGTCGCTTCAAAAGGGGACGTTAATATAACTGAAACCAAACTTTTATGTACTAGCGAAGTTGCTAGGCTCTCAGTTCCATTGCTATAATTAAATCAAAATTTTAATTGTTTTTTAAGTGAATAATTGGAAAAAAAGGTTAAACTTCAATGCCCGATTGAAGTTTAAATTCTTCAGGCGGCACTAGTCAGGATATGCAGAGAAATGTCCTCGGGTCTTCTTCGTCCAGTCTGATTGTAGATGCTATTATTGCGACGGGAGGTATTTCACAGAAAAATCTGGCAGGAACCGAAATATAAGATATGATTTACGACCCATTGATGCGTCGGGATTACTAATATAATAGCCCAGATCTCGCGGTAACGCTCTGACGTCACCAACAATAAAACTCGCGCCATAGTACTGCGAGACGTTAAACAGAACTATTTCATTGTCAGAGAACCTAAATTTCAGTAATTTTAAATTTAAAAGAATAATTGTCGTTCTAATTTCAAATTTAATAGCTCTAAAATAGTGAAATAAAATTTGCTATCCATTGATATAAAATTTATCTCGCTATGATAAATAATTCCCGAGGAATTTTAAATTATATTAATTATATATTTCAAATTAATTTCCGTTTTTTAATAGAAAGTAGTAAATTACGTCAGTGGTATATCATGCGCTTTATATAGTTTGGACCACAGAGAAAATTGGACGCCACGATGCATCTGATTATTTATTACAATCGTGATGATATAATTTGATAATATTTTTTGGCAACGTTAAAATTTACACAAAGACACCTGAAGTACAAGGAAAATTGTTAAACAACGAAAAATACTTCACACGGAATGTTGTTTACCAAGAGGTTTTTGAATAAAGAAATATGTAAATAAAAAAAATATTTCCTGTCATAATACATATGTTTATTTTATTTGTTTTTAATCAATGCTAAACATTTCTCTCACATATGTATGTATTTAAACACGTCAGATTTGACGGGAAATCTCTCGAATGAACAGGTAATTTGCACCGGTCATACCATGACGGGTTATTTTCTAGTTTGTGAAGAATGTGTAACAATCAATCGCCATCATAAGATTAATTCAGTGTACTGTAAAATCTAATTAGTCGAAAATTTTGATTGGTAATATAATGTAGCCATCAATTACACTATTTTATTTGCATGTGGAATTAAATCTAATTTTAGGGAGTATTAAAAGTTTTCTTTTCTTATCTATTATTTCTCCTATTTCAAAAGTTACTGAGTTGGAGATGTACCGTGGTGACCACACGCGTTTTCCTTCGTCTCTGTGCTTCTTTCTGCACTTCGGTCTGAAGAAACTGTGGGCTGGCGTTTAGCTTTCTGGTGATACGGCTTTGGAGTGTTGTTGGAACATTTCTTTTGGTCAACTTACTTAAATATTAATAATAAAGAAAGTAAGAGAGAAAATTCTGAAGTCGAGGTGCATCAAAATTTAGGGCGAAAGTTTGAGAGTGAATTAATTTTGATTGTTTTTTCCTTGTATAAAACTTCACTTTCAGTAGGATTTGCTGTAATGTTTTTTTAATAAAAATATCCTTTACTGCGTATAAAGATTTTTTTAATTTTTGGACAGGGAAGGATATTATGTCGTGAAGCTAATCTGCACTCATTCCCAAAATTGATCTTGTATTTCAGAAATATGTTTTTATGTTTTAAAATCTAGAAATGAATGTTGTAATATATGTGTATTATATTTTTGTGATTTGCTATATTTTTGTTATACCATTCTAAGTGAAAAATTTTTAAAAATGAGGAAAGCCGGTCCCACAATCGAACATGTCTGGCCGCTGGCATGATCACGTTGACTCAAAACAAGACATGTCTGAACAAATGACATTTACTAACACACGTGCACCACTCTTTTTAGTTTTTACAAATATTCGTCCTTAAGCATGTGCAGTCAATGACTTCCTCATCCTACAGAATGTATAATACCATACAGAGCTCGGTTGGCGGAAAAATACCTTCGTGAAGGATTGGCAAGCACATTCTCCGGACTTGAACCCAATTGAGCATATTTGGGATGCTCTAGGAAAACGTGATGCTGCACTTAACCCCCGGCCCTGCAGCCTTTCAGTGTCTTCGAATTGACTTGACACAGCAATGGGATGCCAGTTGAATTAACAAACACCATCATTTTGAGCGCGAAACATCGCAGCAGTGCCATTAGGTCATCATACTCCAAATTGAGGCCTATCATGCACCGAACTCGGATATTATGTTTTTGGTATGTTTTTATGTTATGTATTTCAAGACAGTAAATAAACCTATTGTTTTTCATTTGTGCCTGATTTTTGAAGCACTGCTTGATTAATATTTTTCTCAAATTTCATTGAATAATAACGAATAGAAATTTCATAATCACAATTTTTCTGATTTTTTAAATAATTTTTGGAGAAACTAGTATATTAGAATTAAATATTTAGTGTTATTTTACATTTTTTTTACCTAATGATATGCGGAGAAAATGGTATGGTAGATCACGTGACTATTGTTCACTAAAATCGATCTTATTCCAAGTCATGTGACTATCTTTCACCAAGTGGCTATGTTTAGGACCAATACATTAATTTCAATTTAAATATCTAAAATAAAAAAAAGAATTCATTCTAGCTAAAGTGTGAAAAAAATTCCAAAATTCTTGACGTTTTTGTTTTACTCGCAGCTAGTAAATACTAAAATGAAAAAAGTATTTCATATTTATTTCTGTCTATAAAATGTGTTACTGTGAATTCTTTAGCAGTCATCAGACTGCTGGAAATAGTTTTTCAATAAGAGCATTTGTGCTAGTTTTTTAATCCTCCATTTCCTCTTCCGAAAATACAGCGGGTGATCAATTAACGAACAGCTCGGTCAACGAACTGGAGTTCAGATAGCAAACATCTTACAGAACAAACACATAACCAGCGGGAGTGCTCTCTTCTCTACTTTCTCATAAACGTATACAATACAGCACCTTATTATATTTTTTTTCTCATTATAAGAACCTGCATCCCCGGAATTGTATCGTCGGGGAGGCAGCGAAGTCCGCAAACTGCAGTGCACACCCCCCGTACCCACTTTCGCGTATAGAGACACAAAATGGAGGGCTTTCTACAGGATGTCCACAAATTGTCTTTACAACTTCAGATTTGAATAACTTTGAAACAGTACTTGATGATAACAAACGGTTTTAAATAT
>BGPR01042584.1:0-13210 GCA_013235015.1 Araneus ventricosus
ATATTTAAAACCGTTTGTTATCATCAAGTACTGTTTCAAAGTTATTCAAATCTGAAGTTGTAAAGACAATTTGTGGACATCCTGTAGAAAGCCCTCCATTTTGTGTCTCTATACGCGAAAGTGGGTACGGGGGGTGTGCACTGCAGTTTGCGGACTTCGCTGCCTCCCCGACGATACAATTCCGGGGATGCAGGTTCTTATAATGAGAAAAAAAATATAATAAGGTGCTGTATTGTATACGTTTATGAGAAAGTAGAGAAGAGAGCACTCCCGCTGGTTATGTGTTTGTTCTGTAAGATGTTTGCTATCTGAACTCCAGTTCGTTGACCGAGCTGTTCGTTAATTGATCACCCGCTGTATTTTCGGAAGAGGAAATGGAGGATTAAAAAACTAGCACAAATGCTCTTATTGAAAAACTATTTCCAGCAGTCTGATGACTGCTAAAGAATTCACAGTAACACATTTTATAGACAGAAATAAATATGAAATACTTTTTTCATTTTAGTATTTACTAGCTGCGAGTAAAACAAAAACGTCAAGAATTTTGGAATTTTTTTCACACTTTAGCTAGAATGAATTCTTTTTTTTATTTTAGATATTTAAATTGAAATTAATGTATTGGTCCTAAACATAGCCACTTGGTGAAAGATAGTCACATGACTTGGAATAAGATCGATTTTAGTGAACAATAGTCACGTGATCTACCATACCATTTTCTCCGCATATCATTAGGTAAAAAAAATGTAAAATAACACTAAATATTTAATTCTAATATACTAGTTTCTCCAAAAATTATTTAAAAAATCAGAAAAATTGTGATTATGAAATTTCTATTCGTTATTATTCAATGAAATTTGAGAAAAATATTAATCAAGCAGTGCTTCAAAAATCAGGCACAAATGAAAAACAATAGGTTTATTTACTGTCTTGAAATACATAACATAAAAACATACCAAAAACATAATATCCGAGTTCGGTGCATGATAGGCCTCAATTTGGAGTATGATGACCTAATGGCACTGCTGCGATGTTTCGCGCTCAAAATGATGGTGTTTGTTAATTCAACTGGCATCCCATTGCTGTGTCAAGTCAATTCGAAGACACTGAAAGGCTGCAGGGCCGGGGGTTAAGTGCAGCATCACGTTTTCCTAGAGCATCCCAAATATGCTCAATTGGGTTCAAGTCCGGAGAATGTGCTTGCCAATCCTTCACGAAGGTATTTTTCCGCCAACCGAGCTCTGTATGGTATTATACATTCTGTAGGATGAGGAAGTCATTGACTGCACATGCTTAAGGACGAATATTTGTAAAAACTAAAAAGAGTGGTGCACGTGTGTTAGTAAATGTCATTTGTTCAGACATGTCTTGTTTTGAGTCAACGTGATCATGCCAGCGGCCAGACATGTTCGATTGTGGGACCGGCTTTCCTCATTTTTAAAAATTTTTCACTTAGAATGGTATAACAAAAATATAGCAAATCACAAAAATATAATACACATATATTACAACATTCATTTCTAGATTTTAAAACATAAAAACATATTTCTGAAATACAAGATCAATTTTGGGAATGAGTGCAGATTAGCTTCACGACATAATATCCTTCCCTGTCCAAAAATTAAAAAAATCTTTATACGCAGTAAAGGATATTTTTATTAAAAAAACATTACAGCAAATCCTACTGAAAGTGAAGTTTTATACAAGGAAAAAACAATCAAAATTAATTCACTCTCAAACTTTCGCCCTAAATTTTGATGCACCTCGACTTCAGAATTTTCTCTCTTACTTTCTTTATTATTAATATTTAAGTAAGTTGACCAAAAGAAATGTTCCAACAACACTCCAAAGCCGTATCACCAGAAAGCTAAACGCCAGCCCACAGTTTCTTCAGACCGAAGTGCAGAAAGAAGCACAGAGACGAAGGAAAACGCGTGTGGTCACCACGGTACATCTCCAACTCAGTAACTTTTGAAATAGGAGAAATAATAGATAAGAAAAGAAAACTTTTAATACTCCCTAAAATTAGATTTAATTCCACATGCAAATAAAATAGTGTAATTGATGGCTACATTATATTACCAATCAAAATTTTCGACTAATTAGATTTTACAGTACACTGAATTAATCTTATGATGGCGATTGATTGTTACACATTCTTCACAAACTAGAAAATAACCCGTCATGGTATGACCGGTGCAAATTACCTGTTCATTCGAGAGATTTCCCGTCAAATCTGACGTGTTTAAATACATACATATGTGAGAGAAATGTTTAGCATTGATTAAAAACAAATAAAATAAACATATGTATTATGACAGGAAATATTTTTTTTATTTACATATTTCTTTATTCAAAAACCTCTTGGTAAACAACATTCCGTGTGAAGTATTTTTCGTTGTTTAACAATTTTCCTTGTACTTCAGGTGTCTTTGTGTAAATTTTAACGTTGCCAAAAAATATTATCAAATTATATCATCACGATTGTAATAAATAATCAGATGCATCGTGGCGTCCAATTTTCTCTGTGGTCCAAACTATATAAAGCGCATGATATACCACTGACGTAATTTACTACTTTCTATTAAAAAACGGAAATTAATTTGAAATATATAATTAATATAATTTAAAATTCCTCGGGAATTATTTATCATAGCGAGATAAATTTTATATCAATGGATAGCAAATTTTATTTCACTATTTTAGAGCTATTAAATTTGAAATTAGAACGACAATTATTCTTTTAAATTTAAAATTACTGAAATTTAGGTTCTCTGACAATGAAATAGTTCTGTTTAACGTCTCGCAGTACTATGGCGCGAGTTTTATTGTTGGTGACGTCAGAGCGTTACCGCGAGATCTGGGCTATTATATTAGTAATCCCGACGCATCAATGGGTCGTAAATCATATCTTATATTTCGGTTCCTGCCAGATTTTTCTGTGAAATACCTCCCGTCGCAATAATAGCATCTACAATCAGACTGGACGAAGAAGACCCGAGGACATTTCTCTGCATATCCTGACTAGTGCCGCCTGAAGAATTTAAACTTCAATCGGGCATTGAAGTTTAACCTTTTTTTCCAATTATTCACTTAAAAAACAATTAAAATTTTGATTTAATTATAGCAATGGAACTGAGAGCCTAGCAACTTCGCTAGTACATAAAAGTTTGGTTTCAGTTATATTAACGTCCCCTTTTGAAGCGACACGAGGGCTATTTTGGGACGGACCTCATAATTAGGAACCTCGGTCGGATGACAAGGACGACACCTGGGCTGGCATCCCCTCTCCAACCTTTCGCACCACACCAGCCTAATACACTGCGGATCTTGGGTTGAATCGGGTTTCGAATCTGGAACCATACGGGTTCGAGACCGAAACCTTAACATCAGACCACTACGGCCGTCTCAGAGCGTTGAAGAATTGCTGGTTTTAGAAAATTTAAATAGAACAGAATAGCACCAAAATGAAAAGACATAAAAAATGTTATACAAAACAAGAAATTGGAAAAGCTAAATAGATTTACTCGGTTCTCCTAATATTATAATGAAAACAAGAGCAAGAGAAGAAAAATACATTCTACGAAACAAGAAATTGGAAAAGTTAAATAGATTTATTCGGTTTTCCTAGCATTATAATGGAAACAAGAGCAAGAGAAGAAAAATACATTCTACGAAACAAGAAATTGGAAAAGCTAAATAGATTTACTCGATTCTCCTAGTATGTAATGGAAACAAGAGCAAGAGAAGAAAAATAAATTCTAAGAGAAAATTCAAACCAACAAAAAGACAATAGCAAGCATAAAGTGGAAATAATGTTAAATAAAACCAAATGGCGACAGACAGTTCGGACAAAAGATATTTAGCAAAATAACAAATGAATAAAAATCCTTTATATGCAAGTGAGGAAAAAAACGGAATAAATAAATTTCAATTTTTTTTTAAATTCTTACCAAAATAATTCTTTGCATCTTTTGAAATTATCTCATTGAAAAGAAATTCGATTCTTTAACTAATTATTTACAAAATGCTTTTAAATAATTATTCGCATATAAGACTCAACTACCATAAACAGTAGACATTAAGCCGGAAATCAAGGCAAGCAGTTGCCATATTGGCGACAAACTCCAACTCACCAGAAATATTGATCCCGACCAAACAATGTACTTCGGTTGGCTATGAACACCGAAACTGCAGTAAATATTAAAAGGTACCTACCTACTTATATCAATTCTCGTTTCGTGAAGTTATTTAGGTTGGTCAAACATCCATAACTTATTTTTTCCATATAATCTAAAGATAAAACTACTTGGAATTAAGATACTGCACAGCATCGGATATCAAATTATAGCTAGAAGTAGGCTTAAAACTAAGAAATATTTTAATTCATCATATCTTCAATAGTGAATTCCAAACCACAGAGGAATGAAAAAGGGAAAATTTACTTCTTTTTCCCCAAAATATATTTACCTACCCGCCATTACGATGGCTCTTCAGGTTGAAATGGAAATCCCCTCCAATAAAACATATTACCAAAGGTCAATTAGAGATGGCACGCACAAATTACCAATTATCTCAGAATCTGAGAAAATAATGTAGGGTTAAGTGTCCCGAGTTTCCCCTATTAGCAGAATGCTATGTTCTCTTCATTCATTGGTAGTATTAACGACTGAATACAATTGTTTCACCAATACAATATTCTTTCACTGTCTAAGGAGTTTTTATGAGCTTTTTTTCAGCCTCATGACAAGCTCATGTTTTCTCGAAATAGAGACTGACATGCATCTTTTAGGCTCATGGAGTAATATTAGTTTTTGCTGCAAAGGATTGATAATATTATGTTATTCACATTCTTCCTCATTTTAAATATGTTCTCGTTTTTATATGTTTTTATTTTCATTATTTTCTAATTTTTAATTTTATTAATTTGTTGATTTTCTTTTATTCTGTAAACTTACAAAGAATCGATGTGAGATTTTTTCCATTGAATTTAATGTTTCCAAAACGAACTGATAGATGGCAGCACCAAATTTTCTCGGCTAAAGATCTCTTCAGTCTGTCTATTTAGCTACGTACACTACAACGGCGGTTAATCGAACTAAAGGAGAGGAAGCCGTTTCGGATAACGATTTTTTCAGTTAAGCCTTGAGCATCTATTACTATTTTGTAACTAATTGTAGTATGCAATTCTGAAATGTTTTGAGTACAAAATGAAGTCAAAACTCTCTTTGTAGGCTATACTTTATGAAACTAAACCTTCCGTCGGGCGCAATATTCGCACCGGCGAGTTTGGGCACAATGCATCTGGCAGGCACAGGTAAACAATATCGTAATTAATATTGCTAATGCGCATTAACTCTAATATTAGGATTGTAAAATTAATCACTGACATTCTTGGGGAGTCTTTAAAGAAAAAAAGTGGGATATCGTTGCAAAAAAGTCTTACCTTCGCGATTATTTCTGTGCAGTACTGTACGTGTTTTTTGGTTTCGCGATTATTTTCGTGCAGTACAGTACTTGTTTTTTGGCTTCGCGATAATTTCCGTGAAGTACTGTACGTGTTTTTTGGTTTCGCGATAATTTCCGTGCAGTACAGTGCGTGCTTTTTGGTTTCGCGATAATTTCCGGGCAGTACGATACGTGTTTTTTGGTTTCGCGATTATTTCTGTGCAGTACTGTATGTTTTTTTGGTTTTGCGATTATTTCCGTACAGTACAGTACGTGTTTTTGGGTTTCGCGATTTCAGAGGCATCGGTAACCAGGGTTTCAGTTAACCCGAGTTCCGTCAACCGGGGTTTTACTGTAATAGTTTTAGGAAGCTTTTCATCAATTTTTATGAAGATACTTCCTTAGTATGCTAAACGAACTAAAAAAAAAAGAAAGGCGCAGTTCGGGTCCGCGCCGTAGATTTTTCGTGAAAACGCAGGGTTAAAATCTTAAAATAAGTATTTTGTATAAAAAGATTTTGTCACCGCTTCTCAGAAAAGTGATTTTGGTTTGCAAGTTTCATAAATTCTTTTGTGTGACTTGCGCAAAATTTACATGCAGTTTTGTAAAAATAGCGCTAATACTCGAATAGATATAAAGGTTTCTTTAAAAAATCCCAATTTTTTCCGAATGTTTTTGCTTAAAACTTGCAGAGGTTTCAACCAAATTGCATAAAACTTATAAAATATGTGACAATGTGTTAGAAAAGCAATATATGTAAATTTGAACAAAATACTTTAATAATAGAGAAGATATGAACATTCGTAGTAAAGAATTTCTTACTGCACGTGCGCCTAATTTTTCTTTCACAGCTTCAGAGCCAGATATATATGGAAACTTATATAAAGATTTCAATTCAATATCCTTAAGTTTCAGAAAGATATTGGCACTTTAGCCAGCTCTGTTTTATTATAAACTAGGGGGCTCTGCCCCCTGCTCGCTAAAGCTCGCCAACCCCCAGAAGGATTGCGTTGCAATCCTCCCAGGTTTGCTACGCAAACCCTGCTCGCTTCGCTCGCTATAATGAAGACACTGTGTGTCCTAGAAGTTATTCTAAAATCTTCATATATATATATATATATATGAATCAGCTTTATTTTGCTTCTGATTCTTTAACTTAAATCAGCACAGAATAAAATTTTTTAGCCTCAAAAAAGATATTTTTCTTCAAATAAAACTTACAAAGTAAAGCCGATTTCGAAAACATAAATTGTACGAAAGCAGGTATATACATATTCAATTCATTCATATATAAAATAATATACAACATTGAAGATTGTGCTCTACAAAAAAAATTGTATCAAAGCAGTATATTCAATCCACTCAGATATAAAATAATATACAACATTGAAACAAATTAAAAATGTAATGCAAAAAAATACACTTGACAATCAATCACAGAAAACTTCCGCATAAACACAGTTAAATATTTCACATTTTGGAGCTACCACAGAAACAGCTTCAAAAGATCATGCTCTTGATAAGCCAACATAGAGTTGTCCATGACTAAAAACCGGCACCAAACAGATTTTTTCAAAAGTTTGGGCTTGCGACTTATTAATTGTCATGGAAAAGGCTAAACGAATGGGAAATTGCATACGTTTAAATCTGAAAGGCATGTTAGTCTGAGATGGAATCAAAGGGATTCGGGGAATGAGAAACGTCTCTGTACCATCAATGGATTTTGCCTGAATAATGTTTTGCAGCAATTTTGTGATAATTAGGCGTGTACCATTGCATAATCCTTTAGAGTGAGCTAAATTTCTCAACAGCATTATAATGCAACCTATTTGCAACTTTAACTCATATGGAGGCAAACCAGTTGGTGTCAAAGAATTTAAAAATTCTTCAGGAAATGTCAATTGATCTTAAGGATCTTCACTCATGATCATATCAACTGCTTTATAAATAGTTTCATTTCCCGGCATAAATTCCAACACTTTATTGTTGATTTCCATGGATCGCTCATTATTAACAGTAAGGATAGCTCGACCTTTAAGCTCCTGTGGGGTCACACTGGAAAAATCTATGTCACTGTACAATTGATGCATAGGGTCTTGTATTGAAGGGTAGCATTGCAAAGGCAACTGAATCATTGAGCCACTTTTTTTCTCTCCAATGTCCAACAACCAAACACCAAAATCCCTTTCAGATTCAAGGGCCATGTAAAAAATAACACTTGGGTGTATCTGCAGCGTTGTTGTACACAGAACTTAATAAAATTTCCACAACATTCCGCTGTTCACTATTTAACTGCATAGTATAACTATTAGCTTTAGCCTGCTCTTCCACAACATCAAAGTTCGCTCTCTCCAAAACACTTGCAGGCAAATCTACAGTTGGTAGATGCAGTTTTTGGAGACTTAAATTGTAGGATGTAAGCAGTTCCTCAATATCTGCTAGTGCGTAGTGAGGTCCAGTCTGCTCAGAATAACGATGCACAAAGTGAAACTTGATGCTGCACCCATAAATCTGGAACACCCTCCACTTCTCCAAAGCCACAAATCATTGCGAACAGCATGCGCAACTGTCTCGGAGATTGAAATTGTGCAGCTTCATTCAAAGCATCATGCCACTGCTGGTCACCTCGAAGAAGTCCATACCCCTGACATGCTTGTTGAAATGTAATGCATCGTAATCCATTTACGGTCAAAATATCATCAAAACTAATGACCCCAGACTTGCGCAGTAGTAGCATCCGCAAATAGTACCTCTCAGTATCCAGTATACTAACTACTGGCAGTCTCTCAATAACATTTTGTCCACCACGTTGTCGCTTCTTCCAATTTGTGGTATTCTTATCAAACACATAATATTGTGGAATATCTGAGTAAGAAATGTTGTGAGCTGAAGGATCATTTTTGTTTAGTTCAAACCATGATGTTAGTGTTGTTTTTCTTAAAGCAGCTCGTTCAATTGCTTGGGCTTCTTGACCGTCTTGGTACACAATCGGCTGTTGCTGTGGTAAATGCACAGCTAAGCGCACTACAGTGTGGGATTTATGCGACAAATTAAATTCATTTAAACGTCACATGGCTTCAGGTGCACTAACATACCTACCTTCAACAAAACTTAAAATTTCATCATGATCCAGATCACCTTCTTTTTGTATTTTGACCGAGGCTACATCATGTCCTTTGTATACATATTTATATAAGTATTTGACACTTTTAACTGAGGCAAAAACTTCAACATTAATATGTGCATTAAATTTTTTAAGCAACCAAGGATTATATGGGACAACCCATCTGTTATCGATGGAATATTTCCCTACTTGGACAGGTTCAGTGGCTCTTCTGCGATAAATAGGGTATCCATTAACATTTTCCTCTGTATCATCCTTGAATTGTTTCGGAAAACTTTTGCAGCATTGTCCATCTCTCATGCATGGAGAATTTATGCATGCATTTTGTCACAATTTGGAAGAGTCTAAGATCAGTGCAAGGAACTGGAAGTTCTGCACTCACAAACTTGTCAGTGTCATCTTTAGTGCGAATTTTGCTTTCTGAATCTAATGTTAGAAGAATGTGGGCATGAGGCAAACCTCGCTTTTGGAACTCAATAACATAAATATAGGCCAAAACAGTTCCAAATTCATTAGTTTTACAAATTTCCAACTACTAAAAATAGTTTTCAATAAACGTGATCACACGAAGCGACTTCGGACTTTCCGCGGATGTAAACAAATCCAACTTGCGAGCTGTTGCCAAACGGCGAAGAAATTCGACCCTTTTTTGTCGCCACGTAAGAGAATTATATATATATAGATGCTTTCTGATGCCTCCTGCTAATTTCACGAAATTGAGAAAAAATTGTGAAATTAGCAGAAATTTGTGCGACCAGTTGATCAGGGACTGAGCCATTGGGCCTCTTTTTTCGTGGTTAGATCAAGCTTATTATCTCTAGCTTATTTTATATTGTGTTCTTGTCCGGCTCGATAGGCGTGTTTTTATCGGCCCGAAGAGCGGCCAATTTCCCTTTTTTATTCTGTGCATGTTGATTATTTAGCATTTTTTTCCCTTTTTCTTCGTTTTATTTATTAAAAAATTTTCCTGTGGGTTTCTTAATTGAATCTTTTTTTTTCCTTCTTTTTTTTTGCTGCAAAAAGAAGGGAAAAGTTTTGACTTCTTTTTTTCCCTAAAAATTTTGATTGGAGAAATTTTTAAAAATAGAAAATGGGAGTTGATTCCACACTGGTTCCCTCTGTCGAAAAAATGGAATTTATACGGATGCCTAATTGGGCTTGTGTATCTCCTGCATCAGAAGCCTCGAGTCCTCATTGCTAAGTAATTATTTTTTTATATGTTTTTTCCTTACCTTGTAATAGTTATGGACTTTTTCCAAGTCTGGTATTTAAATTGTTTTAAAGAAAATTAGATATTTTTTTTAAACTTGAACTTTTTCTTTTGAATTTTTGAAAACTTTTTTATGTGTGTTTTCAGTGACATTTTGTTTTGGAATGTGATGTGTCGTTTCTTGTGGGGGTGGGATTGATAAAAAACTACCCTTTTGTGTGTTGCTTTGTGTGGGTTGAATTTTTTCGGGTTTTTTTTATCAGTCTTTCTTCATAGACTTTAAAGTACCTTTGAAATAAAAAAATAATGTTTTTATAAATTCACCCCCTCCCGGAAATTGTATTCTTTATTTCTCCCTAGCCACACAGTTTTATGAATTTTCTTTATTTTGCCTGGGTTCACTTTGTAAATTGATATTTTGTAATAATGTAATTAATTACTCAGGATTATTCTGAGATGTATTTAAATTCCACCCCTGTTTCTGGGTGTAGTATGTGCAATAGTTTGGTGTATTGTTGTATAAGTTATTGTATAATACGGACTTATATTTTTATGTTTCTTAAATCCATCCAGCTCTTCTTGTCCCTGCAGACTGGGGGACTGTTCCATTCGTGCTAACCCATTATTCCCCACCATCCTACTAAGGGCCTTACACCCTTTCGGGTAGGCCGGGTCGGTGTGGGTTTCTTTCTTTTCTGCTGTCTCCAGATGGCGTTTGCGCACCTATGTTCCTATGTGATTTTGGATGCTTATCGTACGCCTTACCTCCCCTTAAAGTTTGTATCAATATTTATGGGACAACCTGTATTTCCAAGATACTCTGTGGGAATGTATATATCAATGGGATGGTAATTCGTGAACATAAATGAGGTCACAATCTACGAGCGACGTGGGAAGTTGTTGGATTCCTTAAAGGTTCAAAGAAAAAGCTCTCCAATTGCTATCGTTTTGCTAATCAATCGTCTAGATTTATAAATCTGAAATTTTAATTATCCATGAAAATGTGACTCGTTTTTAAAATGCAAAAGTTTATGAGTTTAAGAAATTCCGTAGAAAATTTGACATCCCAGACTTGATATAGTTTCTTCCGATAAAAATGAATTCCATACCTAGTTTTTTGTATATATAATTTTTCTTTATTTGCTCAAAGATGTAAATTCCCATACATAAAAAATAATTTTTTTACTAAAAGATTCTACTGAAAATTAGTTATAAAAATATGTATTAGACAAATTAACTTCAGAATTATATATATATTCACAGATATGGATCTTTCACGATAATAATATATACAGAAAGTGTTTGTGAACAATGAAGGTCAAACTTCTTCACTGTATTTAAATTAGAGAGTTAAACTCGGATATTTATGAGGCACATTAGACGTGCAGATCCAAACAATGAACAATTTGCTTTCATGTTATCAGTCAGAAAGTCATTTAAGAGAGCAAGAAAATAGGATTCATTACTGCAGAAAAAGGGTAAGTCACCTTCGAGGATAAACACTTTTTGCTTTCTCGTATGCGAAGTACACGTAGAGAAAGTATTGTACCCCGGATTAATTACCAATGACAGAAAGAAAGTTACCTTCGAGCATTAACATTTTTTGCTTTCTCGTATGCGAAGTACACATAGAGAAAATATTGTACCCCGGATTAATTACCAATGACAGAAAGAAAGTCACTTTCCAGTGTTAACACTTTTTACTTTCTCGTATGCGAAGTACACATAGGGAAAATATTGTGCCCGAATTAACTAACAATGACATGAGAAAAGTCACCTTCGATTATCAATTCTTTTTACCAGCTCGTATAAAATATTATACTTCTTGTAGAGTATTGTACTCTTAAAAAAATTCGAACAGTAGAATTTGATAGATCTCCACCTTTTAAACTTCCCAAAGTTTGAAGAAACCTTTACTGTAATATTCTCTGTATGTGTATGTTAACACAATAAATTAGAAAGCAAAGTGCTGGATGAATTAAATTTATCAATCTGTTCTTGTAACAAAATCCTGAATCTGTATCAAAATTTGTACTAAATACGACAACGGAAGGAAGAACTTTTCTTAAACACATACTCGATTTTCTTCTCTATGATAAGAAACTATGCAAAAAGAACCGTATTTAAAATCATTTGTAACACATGCGTTGCCATTCACTCTGAATGAAATACTATATTTACTTTCAATTATTGCATTAATGTGTAACATGCATTCTGTCAATAAAGTTCAAGGAAAATATTGCATACATTCTTCATAACTGTTTTCATCTACATGTGCATTCTGCTATTCCATCCAATGAAAATATTAAAACTTTTATTTGTGTTTTTTTCGCGACTAAAAGCAGAATTATATAAAAAATATTTTGGAAATTAGGAGAAAAATAGCAGAACAATCAATAATATTTTTCAACATATTTTGAATTAAATATTTTTCAACATATTTTGCATTAATCAAAGGTCGCTTTTTGAATGTTAAGATGCTGTAAAAATCGTATTCATCGGGTGAGAACTTTCCGAAATTGTCGGTGGAAAACATCAAAATTATGAAATAAAAAAGAGCACAGACAACTATCAGAAAAAAAGGTAATTTTGGATAATTTTAGAGGATTTTTTTTATTGGTGCCACTAGAGAAAGCTTGGTTGCGTAATACGTAGTCTTTATCAATTGCGACCGCACTTTATACATGGCATTCCTGCTTACAAGTATACGAGAAAGTTGATTGGAAAGCATTCAAATTTTTATATTTGATTTTGCTTACTGCTGTGGTTTTGTTATGCCATCATCGATTCGTTGTTCCACCTTTATTAGTTTTAATGAATTATAATGTCATTAAGATAAGCCGCTCCACTATATATTATTCTCAATTTTATTTTTAGAAGGAGAGATATAAAATAATTTCCTAAGGCTTCCGCATGATACTGTTTGATACTTTACAGGACATACGAGTAGAAACATCAATGACCGATAATTTCATTTCAAACATTTCAATTCAAAATCACGCATAAATTAATTAGAATATCGTTAAAGATACATTGTCTTATTTTATATTAATTCCACTTTCATTTTCATGAACAGCTCCGTAAAATAATTTCATAAACTTCTGTTTGCTACTTAGCACGACGAAGAAACATCAATGACTGAAAATTTCGTTTCAACTTAAAATCGCTTACAAATTAATTAGAATATCGTTAAAGATACATTGTTTCATTTTATATTAATTCAACTTTTTTTTCATGGAGAACGCCATAAAATAATTTCATAAACTTCTGTTTGCTGCTAAACACGACGAAGGAACATCAATGACTGATAATTTTGGTTCAACTTAAAACCGCTCTCAAATTAATTATAACATCGTTAAAGATAAATTATTCTATTTTATATTAATTCCATTTTTATTTTGATGTAGAGCGCCGTAAAATAATTTCGTAAA
>BGPR01042585.1:2210-13210 GCA_013235015.1 Araneus ventricosus
ATACATGTATTGCTGTTTACTGACAGGAAATAGATTATTGAGTAACCACCAAGCAACTACACTGGCAACCCTGGTTTAGTAATGGACAGGAATGGAAGCTTATTGCGACCCCACTAAGCAACTACACTGGCAACCCTGGTTTGAATGGACAGGAAGTGGAAGCTTACTGAGACCACCAAGCAACTACACTGCAACCCTGGTTTGAATGGGACAGGAAGTGGAAGCTTACTGAGACCACCAAGCAACTACACTGGCAACAAGAGAATGCAGTAATATGAGGGATGCAATGCAAGGTCTGGGCCTTTGAAGAATATTGTATGAGATGGAAGTCAAAAAACAAGTTTAAAAAACTGTTACAGAAAAGAATCAGGCTGTAAAAAGTTGAATGATGAAAATGAGCATGTAGAAAATGATAATGCATAAGAAACTGTTGCTACAAAAAGAGTATCTTAAATACTAAAAATACATGAACAAATATATACAACACTACGAAACATATTGCGCTGTAGATTTATGTTAACTTTCAAAGTGGAGAACTTGGAAATTTCATGCATCTCTTTGAAAACTGTTAATGTTGCGGAGGATTTGAGGGAGTGATGTATAAGAGAATGTTTTGTTGAAGGAAAAATAGTACTCATTGAGAGTGTAAGAAAAGAAAACCTCTGCAAAGCTGGGGCTGATGATTCACACAATTTCAAAGCATTGTAGACGTGATGAACGAGATGGGTGCAATGATGAGGTTTTGAATGAACATTGACGAGAGGCCTGCCTGAAGTCATCTTAATCTGGATTGAAAAAAGCGGACCGTTGGTGTGAATGAATCGGATACTTTTGAAGATTTTAGTCTGAACAGCTGGTTGGCTGCGACCCTTTCGCCCAAAAGATTTTCCAGCTCTGGCCTCTGGTCTTAAAAGTGCTACGACTGTATGTAATGAGGTTGTAACCAACTCATCCACAGTTGCAGCGCGAGATGAGTCCAGTTAAATCTTAAGGTAGGGTCTAAAATGGGCCATGGCCGACAACCCAATTCCTCCACAGCTGCAGCAGGAGAGTCCAGGCTAACTCTTTTAAGTGTAGGTCTAAATGGGCCAAGTGGCCAGTGACAACCCAATTCCTCCACAGCTGCAGTGCAGGGATGAGTCCAGGTTACTTTTAAGGGTAGGCTCCAAATGGGCCATGGCCAGTGACAACCCAATTCTCCATAGCTGCAATGCGGAGATGAATCCAGGTTAAATTTTTAAGGCAGGCCCAAATGGGTCATGGCCAGTGACAACCTGCAACACCACCACAGCTGCAATGGTATTGAGTCCAGGCAAATCTCTTAAGTAGGCTGAAATGGACCATGTATTAGTGATTAACCCAACTCCTCCCATTGAAGCAGAAAGTGCGGGGATGGTCCAGGTTAAATCTTTTAATGGCTCCAATGTAAATAAGGACCACAGTGTTGCATGGGCATGGTTATTAATAAAACATCTATTAACACTAAACTGAACACTGATTTAACTGTCGCCAGACTATCATTTCTTGTCTTTTTGCAGTTAATTTTGAATAATTAATGATTGTTCAATAACATAATTTACAAATTACATTTTTACTTGAAAACGAAATATTAGTAGAAATTTCAATTAGCAATCAACAATCGACTTGATTTGCTTTTAAAATATATCGCACTTTTCTGAAACCGTAAATCGTTTAGACTCTTTAGGTTTCGCGAGCAATCGCCACCCATTTCCCGCAAGGATTCAAACACAAAAAAACCGCTTGCCCCTAATTTTCGAGACGGGTTGACGTGAATTTTTCTTCCCTCACTTAGTCTAGCTTTCTGTTACGAAATCCCCACTCCAGAAATATTGGCCAGCACTTTAGGCAATGGCTGCCCCTAGCGCGAGCCAAACACAAACGACATCTCCAAATGTAAAGTAATTTAGTGGCACGACGAAAAAAAGGAGAAAAATTCCCTCAACTCTCCTGACCATGGAAAATTTATCGAGGAAACATTTGATCCTCACCATCTCCTCTTTTTTTTGTCTCGGAAATTACATTTTTCCTCTACGCGAGAAAATGTCCTTCAACAATCGCAACAGTAAGCAGACGAGATAAACGCTCTCATCCAAACCATTAATCTGCGTTTTCCAACCGTATTTTTTCCCTTTTGTTTTCGAGTTGCTCTTCCTTCCATGGAAAGTCGTCTGTTTACTTTTGTTCCACGCGATAATGATTTTATGGCGTGAAGTTGAGTGGCGTTTATGCGGCTTTGTTCGGGATTTTCAGGAACAGGTCTCTCGCGAAGGCCTCTTTTCTCTCGGGTGTGAATTGCTGTTTGTTATCAAAGATTTCGGAAAGTCTCTTGCGGATTTTCCCTTTTCTTATTGGATGAAGATTTATATTCTTACTACTTTGGCATCACTTCGTTTCACCGCCAAGTACACGTGACCAGTATACCTTTGGAAATAATAACTATTTTTATTTAGCCCTATATTATCTAGCACAGTACTGCTGTATTGATTTTTGTTGCTTGTATATCCCTTGCTTCTGATATCACTCTCCTTATAATATTTATTTTATTTACATTTTTCCCTAAAATTATTATTTTATTTCTAAACTTACAATATCTTATAATTTTTTTTCATTTAATGTATTATTTCCCTCTTATAATTATTCTTTATTTGTAATATTATTATCTCTTATAATTTATTTTATTTTTTATTATTATCTCTGTGGCATTATAATTTTCCTTATTTCATTTATGTGCTTTATATCTAATATTTTATGATCAGGTAATTTTGCGTTATATTTAGTCTCTTGCATTTTTATATGTAAATTTACTATTTTATTTTATCTCTATTTAATGTACTATTCTATTTTCATTTCTGTCATATTTCTAGTGCCAGAGATTGTCTTGGGCTTTCCATATACACTGTTTTCCCTATAATTATCCTTTTTAGTTGAAGAATATCTTCCTTAAGTTTCAGATATTAGTATCATTCTATTTTCATTTCTGTTACGTTTCTCTAGTACAGGAGATTCTCTTGAACTTTCCATTGTAATCTTTTCCTTATAATTATCCTTTTAGTTGAAAAATATATGAAGAATATCTTTCTTAAATTTCACAGATATTTGTATCATTCTATATTTTCATTTCAGTTACGTTTCTAGTACAGGAGACTCTTTCTTTGAGCTTTCCATTACACTGATTGCTTTCCTATAATTTTCCTTTATTTGAAAAATATAGTGAAGAATATCTTTCCTTGAGAGTTAGTAATCATTCTATTTTCATTTCTGTTACGTTTCTCTAGCAGGACTTTCTTGAACTTTCCATTGCACTTTTTCCCCTATAATTTTCCTTTTACTTGAAAAATATATAGTGAAGAATATCTTCCTGTAAATTCTCACAGATATTAGTATCGTTCTATTTTCATCTCTTACACATGTTTTGTAGTACAGGAGATCCTCTTGAACTTTCCATTGCACTTTTCCTATAATTATCCTTTTAGCTGAAAAATATGGTGAAGAATATCTTTCCTTAAATTTCTGTACATTAGTGACAATTTTTTGCCGATTATTTATTAATATTTATAAAAAAGAGCTACAAAGGAATTTGTATATATTGTGGCACCAATTATTTTTGGGTGACAGCTGCAGTCATTTCTTTTACTATGAATCACTTATCTTACTTGATTTCAAGTAAATCCCAAAGTAATAGTAAAGTTAATTAATAGTAAGATTATTTCAATTATTGGATAACATTTGCATTATTATTTTTATTCTATTAATTAACACTGGCAAAATATAATTGCTTATTATTTATATTAATTATTGTTATTGCTTAACATAATTAGCATGATTGTCAGTAGGGAAACCGGGGAAACAGTACCTTATATTGCCCGTGTTTGTTACAAGTTAGTGGAAACTCCGGAAAATTTCTACACCTACTGCATATGACTGAACTGTCAAAACCATGAGAGTTGTTACTTCGCATAGCGTTTGGAAGAGTTCCTCTATAATAGTATAGTTTAACCGCGCTCTTCCTTAGTTAATTCAAAAAACAGTTATTATTATGTTTGATAAGTTCTGCTTTTCCGTTAATATTACTCTTGACCGTTAATTCACGCAATATACTCTCCACTACGCATGGCAAGTATTATCCGGACTGGTGGATAACTCGTGCTCCCGACCCAAAAAATTTCTAAAGAGAAACATTTTCACGCTTATCGTGTAAAAATGATGTTGATATTCGATCGAGAGATTCATTCCAGAAACTAGTCAGCCTTGACTGCGGAGGCAGCTAAAGAATAATTTTTTTCTTCTCCACGGTGCGCACCACCTATACCGGTTCGGTTCCCCTACCTTTCCTGGAGAAATGAATCATCCACTTCCTGCTAGCTCATTCCCTCGTACGAACGCGCTTCTCCCTGATACGCTATTCTTTTTAACTTCTTCGTCTTCTTCACTTTCGCACGTGTTCCTATAGTTTTTGGCTCTTGTTTATCGTCAGCTAGTAGCGTGAATTTTTTACTGGTAAAATGAGTGGTGTGAAATGAAACGAAAACGTTTTAAATGTTAAACAAAAAATTAGAAATCCTTCAAAACTTTATAATGGAGAATCAGCTGTCCCTGATAATAGAAGATGCTAAATGAGAGAAATACAATTTCATTCTGCTGCTCCACAATCTGCAAACTTTATTAGATTATATGGGATAAAGAGGAATTTGATTGATGGTGACATATTATGTCGATACAACAAGAGACGAACAAAACAAAGCAGAAGACACATTACAGATTTTAAAGGTAATGTTGAAAGAAAATTCCTGGGGCTTGATGTAGTTAGGAAGCATACAAATGTAAGTAATTTTTATATTTTTTGTACTGTTGTTGATTTTTCTTTAATAAAATGGAGAGTTTCGGATAATCCGTGTTTTTCATTGTCCATGCGATCCCTCCTGCGATTAACCCGATAATCCGGAGTGCTCTGGGTACTCATCGCAGTTCTTGCCTCTAGCCTCATCCTTAGAATAGTTCTTTGTTAACCTCTGCAATTTGGGGTAAACGAACCAGGTATACGGCACCCGGTTCCGTTTTGTCCCAGTGTACTTACCTATTGCCGGAGTAGAAATTGCTGTCGAATGCATTTCTCATTCGCGAGTTTTGTCGCTATCCCATTCTTTCCTTTGTATTTAATTTTAATTACCGATATAATGTCTGAAGTAATTTTATTGAGATTTCTTATACTAATATTATAGCATAAATATTTCCTTTTGAATAGTCACGAAAACAACTTTTGTGTTTAAAATCTTTTTTAAAGAGTACATAAACGAATAAGAAAAACCCTTCTAAAACGGATCATCACAAAAGCCTACTGAATCGTGAATGCTAAAATATGTACAGATTACAGATTAGTTTTCTTTTAAATTCATTATGTGTGACCATATAAATATATATTTTTTTAATGTTGCATTTCCAAACGTCTCTGAGTTATTTACCATTTTACTTCACTCTTCCAAACCTTAGTATTCAACTTCTACCCCTGCTCCCCTATTATGAAATAAAATTTCATGGTAGTCCACATAATAGATAATGAAGACAAAGGATTTATAAAGCATCTTTATTAATAAAATATGACGGTACTGTTCCTAACCATCTAAAGTAACGTTTAATAATTAATTCTAAACATAACCCAATTTGGAAATCTCCTCGAACACCGTCAAAGAGAATATAAACAAAATTATAATTATTTCCGAAAATGCAAAGATTAAGCAATCAGAAATATTTAATATACTATTTTAAAATTTTGGTACCCGATGTTTTATTACTATGCATACATGTGCGGCTCTCTGTAGAAAGAAAAATGTAGAGGTGGGGGGCAGAAATTAGGGGTCAATTGATGAAAATCCATATGAATCGCTAAAAATGTATGTGGACAAGATTTATTTCTGATGGATTTCTTGATTGATGAGCAGTATTGTCGTGCATGGCAATAATGGTAACTCAATTTTATTTTTCAGGAAGAAAGAGTAGTTTCCAAAGAAAGTCAATATTGCGATATATCCGAACAATAAAATTATTCATGTGACAGCAGTGGCCAATTTCATGTAGCGAATCAATTCATTAAAAAAATTATAAACAACTTAGTAGAGTTTTTCTCTAACGACCGTAAGCCAGATGATCGCGAAATATTATTTTCCTTTAGCGACAGCTGACAAAAAATGTAGTTTGATGAGTTATATTGTCGTTCATGACAACAATGGGAACTATTTTATTTTCAGGGAGAGTATAATTGTCTAAAGAAAAGTCATATTGCGATAGTATCCGGAACAATAAATAATATTCATGTGAAAAGTAGTTGTCAGCCTCATATGTAGCGAATCAATTCATTAAAAAAAATTCTAAAGAAGGTCTAGTTGGAGCTTTTGGCAAATCTAATCGTAAATGATGATGCGAAATATTTTCCTTTAGCGACAGCTGAAAAATGTAGTTTGATGAGTTATATTGTCGTTCGTTCATGACAACAATAGGAACTAATTTTATTTTCAGAGGAAAGAGTAATTGCTCAAAAGAAAAAGTCAGTCAATATTATGATAGTATCCGAACAATAAACATTATTCATGTGACAGCAGTTGTCAATTTCATGTAGCGAATCAATTCATTAAAAAATTTAAACAAGCCTTAGTAGGAGTTTTGGCACCAATCGTAAATGATGACGCGAAATATTATTTTCCTTTAGCGAATAGCTGAATAAAATGGTTTGATGAGTTATATTGTCGCTCAAGACAATAATGGGAACTATTTTTTTTTTATTTCTTTCAGAGGAAAGAGTAATTGCCTAAGAAAAGCCGCATGGCAGATAATATCCTAAACAATAAACATTATTCATGTGACAGTGCAGAGAAAATTGTTAAAATACAGCACATTTTACAATTTTAAGTAATTATATTTGTTGAATAAGGAAAAATACCAATTTTTTTCTATTAATTATTATACTTTATCAATTGATTAATTTATGAATACCATGTATAGCATTAATTTTACTCTTGAATAGGAAAGATATAACAGTTCATAAGATAAAAAGAAACATTATTTCAATAAAGACAAATTTGAACAATGAAAGATTCGAGTTGAAGGTAATTCGATTTGTAGACGACATAAAAAAAATTCTTTTTCAGTTTTTTGTCCAGGGGAGGAAAATTCGCTGACGGCGCATCTTGTGCAGTTCAAGAAACCATTCAGAATGAGGACTTGTCAAAAGGAATTTCCGAAACCTTACGAATTTCTTTTTATCTCATGAATAAGGTATCATTAAATTTTTTCATGAGGAACTGAAAACTTACTTTTCAAACATCATTCTTTTTGGTTATTTTTTATTTAAAATTTGTATATATTTAGTAGTTTAAATAAAACCAGGTGGTTTCCAGGAACAAATCTGTCAAAGGAATTTTTTAAATGGTACTTACAATATTAATTTGAATGCAGGTTTATTTTATACGATTGATGTCTCGTTTATAAAACCAAAAATTGATTCAAAATTCTACATATATAAACATTAAAGTCATTATTAAATTTTGTAAGTAAGTATTTGTGTATTTTTACTTTGCAAAAAATTGCTGTCGGTATGTTTAATTTAATATTATTTTCTATTTTCCTTCTTTTAAAAATTAATTGATTTTATAAAAATATCTTTTGGTATTACCTGATGCAAATTATCGTCTCGTTTAGAAACTATTTGTCATCCTGAGACAGACAATCATTTTTCTTCACTGATTACTTGTCACAACAAGAAGGCATCTTTAGAATCACTAAAAGAAAATATCATTCCGCGAAATTATTGTATACTCACAAATTAAAAAAAAGTTATTAACATTAATAGCCCAGAGATCTGTAATTCTCTGTATGTCTCAACAATGCAAAGAGAGATTTTATTTCATGAGAATGAAATAATTGAAAATCATTTCTGGATGGTAGCAATAGTCTTAAACTACAATGTCGAAACGTTCTCTGGATCTTGGGTGATATTATTGGAAATGAGGGGAGGGGGGGGGCTATAACGGAGAGACATATACATGAGGGCATAATTATGCGAATCACACTTCACAATAGCATTTTTTTATTAGAATTCAGCAATTTATTTTATCGGGTATTGAAAAACGTGAAATTATGAAAATGCCAATACTGAAAATAAAAGTTAAATTACAGAATATATGTTTTTTATTTTGATAAGAAAAAATATGTGTACTAAATTTCAAAGAAGATTATAATGAAGATGAAGTAATATTTTTTTAATTTCATTTTATTTCGTAAGAAAAAGAAATAATATCAATAAAACTATAACAATGAGTATATACTTCAAGCTTACTAGTGAATGCTATATTGTTGTGTGTCATTCTGGCTTTCTTTTTTATTTTGCTGAAGTCATTATGCAAGGAGACAACGCCTTAAGTGTACTGCTAGTATCATATGCAGAGCAAAGCACCGTTATACATTCTCTTTCGTTTACATATATACTAAAACATCAGTTCCATCACGTCCCGATTCTGTCCGAAACATTGTAAATTATAGTAGATTCTTCATTTATACTTGACATTATACCAAATCACTTATAATAAAATGGCAAACGCTTCGCGTACCTAATTATATATAGAGCAAAGCACCGTTTTACATTTCTCTTCTAGCGTATCATTTATCACTAAAACTCGTTCCATCACCGTCCTGATTCATCCGTAACCATGTACAATTGATAAAGAGTAGATTCTTCATTTATATGACATTATACCATATTATACTGAAAGAGGCAAACCCCCTTTGCGCTTTGTACTAGTAGTATCATATATGAGAAAAGCACGCTTGGTGTCATTTCTACTTCGTATCATTTACATTCAAAAATCGTTTCATCACGTCCGATTCATCCGTAACTCATTGTAATTATAAAGAGATTTTCATTTGTATAGCTTACATTTATACCATCTTAATTGCAAGGGCAACGCCGGTCTGCCGTAGGTATCAAGTAAAAAGCTCGTTATGCTCATTTCTCTTCTACGTACTACATTTACATTGTTAACATCGTTTCATGTCCTTCGATTCATCCAAATCCATTTAATTATAAAGATTAGATTCTTCTATTTTATATGACATTATCCATCATACTACAAGGGCAACGCCTTGCGCGTCACTAGTATCATATGTAGGAGAACAAGCACCGCTTTACATTTCTTACCACGTTCATTTACATTAAAAACATCGTTCTCACCGTCCCGATTCATCTCGAACCATTGTAATATAAGGTAAGATTCTTTCGTTTTATATGACATTATACCTCATTATACCGGGCACGCCTTGCGCGTACTGCTGGCTAATGCAGTAGAGCAAAGACCAGCTTTTATCATTTCTCTTTCTACGTATCTTTAATTAAAATATCGTTTCCATCACCGATCCGATACCGTAACCATTACAATAAAGGAATTCTTTCATTTTTTATATGACATTATCACCGTCATTATACAGGGCAACTCGTGCGCGTATAGCTGGTATCATATAGGCAAAGCACCGTTTATACATTCTCTTCTACGTATCATTTATACATTAAAACATCGTTCCATCACAGGTCCCGATTCATCCGTAACCATTGTAATTATAAAGTAGATTCTTCAGTTCTATCACTTATACCGCTCATTATACCAAGGGAATCGCCGGTGCGGAGTCAGCTGGTATCATATAGAGCAAAGCACCATGAGATTTCGTTTCTCTTCTATGTATCATTACATGTAAACATCAAGTCTCCATCACAGTCCTGATTCATCCGTAACCATTTGTAATTATAAAGTAGATTCTTCATGTTATAGACATTATCTGTCATTATATCATGGGCAACGCTGCGTGGGTACTGCTAGTATCATATAGAGCAAAGCACCGTTTATACATTTCTCTTCTACGTATCATTTACACTAAAACATCGTTTCATCACAGTCCCGATTCATCCGTAGCCATTGTAATTATAAAGTAGATTCTTCATTTATATGACATTATACCGTCATTATACCAAGGGCAACGCCGTGCGCGTACTGCTAGTATCATATAGAGCAAAGCACCGTTTATACATTTCTCTTCTACGTATCATTTACATTAAAACATCGTTCCATCACAGTCCCGATTCATCCGTAACCATTGTAATTATAAAGTAGATTCTTCATTTATATGACATTATACCGTCATTATACCAAGGGCAACGCCGTGCGCGTTCTGCTAGTATCATATAGAGCAAAGCACCGTTTATACATTTCTCTTCTACGTATCATTTACATTAAAACATCGTTCCATCACAGTCCCGATTCATCAGTAACCATCGTAATTATACTTTTACATTGTATATTATAAAGTAGGTTCTTCATTTATATGACGCAAAGCTTCAGTTATACGTCATTTTCCCCCTTTCTAAAATTCTCAAATTTTCTGTTTCAGTCATTATTTCTGAATTCCTATAAAGGAGAGAAAATTTCCTAGAAAGCAGGAGAGATTACATGATGAAGAAAAATATAAAGAAGTGATTCAACCTTCATTTTAAAGACCAATATACGCCATTGAGAAACTTCTAAGTTTTTTCGTTTGTCAAAACAATAGTGAAAAAACATTCAATGAACTTGATTCGATTCATAATGCTGCACTTAATACCCACAGACTTCAGACGTTTATTAATTTTTTTTAATGAAACGCCTATCTGTATGCATGTAAATCGTATAAAATATGAAACGTATAATAAATACTCAAGAAACGCAATAAAGGTATTATTTTTTTCACTTTAATGATAAATATTCAATTTTAAAATCTCATTATTGTTTAAAATACTTCGTAGTAATATAGAGCTTAAGAACAATCAACTAGAACCAGCGGGAGTGGTCTCCCCTAAACTTTCTCGTATACTTTCTAAGTGGAGATTCGTCAAAATCTCGAGTTCGAATTTTTTTGACGATTACAATACTTTCTCTTTGTATACTTCGTATACGAAAAAGTGAAAC
>BGPR01042586.1:0-13210 GCA_013235015.1 Araneus ventricosus
GTGCGTTTCATTGTGTTTGTGCCCCTGAGCCACGAAATATTTCGCAGCTCAAAGGGAACATTTGTGCGTTTCTTTTGTGTTTGTGCACCTGACCCCCAAACATTTCGCAACTCAAAAGGAACATTTGTATGTTCACTTGTGTTTGTGTCCCTGAGGCCCGAAACATTTCGCAGAACAAAGGGAACATTTGTGAGTTTCATTGTGTTTGTGCCCCTGAGCCACGAAATATTTCGCAGAAAAAAGGGAATATTTGTGCGTTTCATTGTGTTTGTGTCACTGAGCCACTAAATATTTCGCAACTCAAAAGGAACATTTGTGTGTTCCCTTGTGTTTGTGTCCCTGAGCCCCGAAGCATTTCGCAGAACAGAGGGAACATTTGTGCGTTTCATTGTGTTTGTGCACCTGAGCCACGAAATATTTCGCATCTTAAAGGGAACATTTGTTTATTCCCTTTTTTTTTGTGTCCTTGAGCCACGAAACATTTTGCAGCAGGGAGCATTTGTTCGTTTCATTGTGTTGTGAACAGAATTAGAAAAAAGATTTGCATTAAAAGTAAACCCTGAAACTGTTAGACGATTTATCAGATCATATGTCTACAACAGTAGAGTTGCCAGAAGAAAATTTTTCGTTAATGAAAGAACAAGAAAGTTACGTCTGGATTTTGCAAAATCCACAGTAGACAAAGATATATCGTTTTGGAAAAGCGTCATATTTGTAGATGAATCAAAATTTAACATATTTGAGTCTGATGGGCGAATAACTGTGTGGAGAAAGCCCAACAAAGAGCTAAATACGAAAAATCTATTGCCAACTGTCAAACATGGAGGTCTAGGCATAAGGGTTTGAGGATGTTTTGCTGCTCTGGTATGGGAAATTTAATTTTCATTGAAAATAATATGGACCAATATAAGTATATAAATATCCTGAAAGAAATCTTTAAAATATCTGCCAACAAAACTTGGAATTCAAAACACATTAAAGTTGTATCATGATAATGATTCCAAACATACAGCCCTAAATTTTCGCTTATGGCTGATGTACAACTCTCCCAAAGTTATCAAGACTCCACTATATTCTCCAGATTTAAATTCAATCGAAAATGTGTGGCAAGAACTGGAGAAAAGAGCAAGAAACATGATATTTCTTCGAAAGAACAAGTTAAAGCAGTATTAACAGAGGAATGGAACAAAATTGAACATTCTTACACAAAAAAACTAGTTGAATCCATGTCAAAACGTATTAAAAGTGTAATTTCAGCTAAAGGAAACCTAACAAAGTATTAAAATGTTTGATTATTTTCATATTTTTGTTTACATTTGTTGAATGTTCAAAGTGTCGAATTACTTATGTGAGATTGTTTTTAACACTTTCTCGGTAAATTATTTTTTTAACAAAAAGGTATTGAATTTATTTTCATTACAATATGAAGGTTTTATTATAGACAAAAGAAAGTTTACATGAAAAAATTTTGAAGTAAATCATTTAATAATTAGATGATGTTTTATATAAGTAAGTTTCAAAAACACAAGTGTCCAAAAACAAATATGAGCCACAGTAAACTTCTTTCAACACGATTCTTCCTTCGATTTGAAGATGAAGGCTTTATAGCAAAGCTTTTTTTTCTTAGCCGAATCAGTTTGGCAGTAGTTTAGTTTGTCTTTTGATTGGCAATTTTCTTCTGTTTTTGAAGCGGATTGAAAAGAACTTTGGAATTCATAGGGAGTTATATCCTTTACGCCTGAAAATCCCACAAACCTCTTTAATTAATCCTTCGATTTTTTAATTAGTTCGCTATATTCTTCAGGTTGCCTACAGTAGGATGTTATAACAAAATAAACCATGAACATAAATAGAAATTTAAATGTGGAACCGTCGTTAACCTTAAATACCGATATTAAATATTTTTCGATATGAAACAATATCATTGATAGTGAAAAAAAAAAATTCTTCCCACAAATGTAATCGAGAGAAAGAGGCACAGTTGAAACTCACATAGAAAGTAAAGAATCAAATATTAAAAGATGGAGAACTCCTGCTTTAAGCAAATCTTAATGTGATTATTTTCTAATTATAGAAACTTGAAACAAGCATTGCGAGTAGGTTCAACCACACGTGAACTTTAAACCTTTTCTGAATCAACATGTACCTTCAATTTGGCTACCTCCCGTAAATTTCGATTACAAACTCGCATTTATCTCTGACTAGCTGTTTATTACCAGCGACTTCGTGCACGAAGAATTTGAATTATTAATTTTTTTAAATTCACGAATGTAAATGTTTCGTTACATGTTGAAAGGAGAAATTAAAAGTTTTGACGGTTGATAATACATAATTGGACGACGAACAGAAGTGTATGCTGTTATAGTTAGGCAATTTGTTTATCTATGCTAACACACTTTTGTATACGACGTTTTTGTTTTACGTTCTTTGCACGGATATAGATGTTTTATGGTGTGGACATACGTGAATACGCCACACACCCCATGGTGTAATTATGGTTTTTCCAAATGCACGCCTGCACCTTTGAGTGTCTGGCCCTGAGCCTGCCAAATGCTAATTTTAAAGGGAATTTTGACCTTTTGAACTTGGATGGTAAATCCTTCGGTATTATCGGAATGCGTGAAATTAAAACATTCTCTCGTTTTCAAACACTCTCACGTCGTTTGAACCTAGGTGTGCAATTTGTAACCGTGCGCAGTCTCGGTTTATCGAGGTTACGTATCAACAGTACTAGCACACCGACTTTGAATCTCAGCTTGTCGGAAGGTACCCCTGACAATTCTAAGGAGTTGAAGAACTTGTTATCTGTTATATGAAGAAGTTAATGTTACTTGTTATTGCCCATTAGCGTATCTATAGGTAGATATTCTGTAATTCCTCCCTCCATTTGTGACATATTTTTATTTTATTTATCTGACCCAAACTTTCATTAATGAGTGCCAAAATTACCAATTCAAAAACCATTCTCTATTCCTCATATATTCTCCGTTACAGTAAATTACGTCATTGTACTCAATGGTATCATCAGGCCCTTATAATCTGTAGATTATACCATCCATCATGCTATATGTCATCCACTTCTACCATTCAAAAGAATACATAAAACAAAGTACTACATCTTCGTATATTTTCCTTTAGTTACAATTAACATTAGTTTCTAAATTTTAATCCAAAAACTCTTGCAGCTATATCATATATATCAATAGATTTCTGTCCCAGCGTCAATTTATCGACAGCTTCTTGAATAAAATCTGATACGGAAAAGATACAAATATGATTAATTAAAATTAAATATACTGCAAACTCGAAAAATGAAAATCAAGCGTTGAGTTCAGTAATTTCAGTTATTATTCCATAAATTATTTTTTTACTTTCTCAGAAAGATCACACAATCGCGGCTTTCTTTACGATCACGTGATGTTTGACATTAAAAATAAGTTATTCCATGTGCAGTTTGTTTGGTGAAAGCGTAACAAACAGACAGACACACTTTCTCATTTAATATATTATTAAGGATTTATTATTTGTAAGGAAACGCAGGTAAAAATGACAGGTGATATGAACTGCAGTGATTTTTTTAATCTAATTAAATAAGCTTTAGAATTCTTTAAGAACCAATGAAAACGTTGCGAAAAGATATTTGAAAAAAAATAAACAGAAAAAATAATGGCAAAATATTTACACCGTTGCCTAGCAACTCATCAGTATCAACTCTAGAATCATTAAATTTGATTTATTTTAAAATCGTCTGCGTGCCAACTTTTTATTAAATTTTGAAAAATTAATAACAATTGAAGGAAAAATGTCACATATATAAAAGTGATATCATTAAAAAGGTAAAAGTTTGAACTTTAAGATGGTGTAAAAATAATTTTCGGGGGATAATTTGCTCCGAACTTACAGTGGAAAACTTTTTCGGTTACTTTTTAATTAACTGACTGTTTAATTAACTTTTGAGCTTTAAAAAGTTGACAGTAATCTTCCCCTGGTCATAATTAATAAGTAACCGAGCTTACAATACAAAGTTTGGTTGAAATCAGTGCCGTGGTTTAGCAGGAGATGTGGAACATACACTCTGTCCCAAAAGTTTATAGACTCTAGTAAAATATATGTTTTAACAAAACGGAAAGGCATACAAACACCAATTACAAATATGTTTATTCAAACCATATGCGACTTGCATTCAACGAAATATTTAGAAAAAATAATAATTTCACATTTCAATTATATTACAAAATGGAAATATTAGGCGTCCCAAAAGTTTATAGAATTTATGAATTTTCAACAAAAGGTGCTCAATGCAATGTTCTTAATAGTTTAAAGTCTTTCCATTTTTCAGTAAAACATCGTATACACGTTTTCCATCGACATAATTAAGGTTTGTAATATCTTTGGTTCCAAGTTGCACCATGCACTTTCAATGGATGTCTTCAAGGCATTCACTGAATAAAATTGGCCTCCATTCTCATATACCTTCCTAGACATAAAGCCCCACACTTTCTCAATTGGGTTTAGATCAGGGCTCATCGGTGGCCACTCAAGAACAGTAACATTTTTCGAGTTTAAATAATTTTTCCTAGCACTGGGGGTATGGGTGTTAGCATTATCATGCTGATATTCGCAATTTTGTCCCCCTATGTTTTCTGCAAATGGCATAAGATGATTTTCTAGTGTTTCTATGTATTTAGGAGAATTCTGTCGGCCATATAAAAAGGCCAAACCCACTTGGCCGTTGAAACCGAAAGCCGCCCACACCATCACAGATCCACCACCACTTTGCCTACTGAAAAAGCTTCTGGGCTCTTTTCGTAAATCATGCCAATATTTTATATTCCCGTCAGGTCCATCGAGGTTCCATTTTTTTTTCATCAATGAAAAGGACAGCCATCCATTTATCGACATATGGCATATGATTACGAGCCCATTATAATCTCTTACTGATGTGAAGATTTGAGAGTGGTAATCTGCGAGCTAATTTTGCGTGGATCATATAACTAGATTCTATAATTCGTCTATAAACAGTGTTCTTGCAAGCGGGAAGTCCTAGTAATCTCGTGAACCGACATTTTCTGACTGGAAGCCATTCTTTGTGTCCGTCTATCGCTGAGAATATCCGTCGCACGTGGTCTTGCAGAACGTGGTTTTGGCTCTTATGGCGTCTTACGAGTTAATACACGATAAATCATACTTTTAGAATGATTTAAAAGTTTCGATATTTCCTTAACAGTCTTGCCGAGCAATTTCAAATGAAGAATGTTACTCACTTTTTCATTAGAGAGCTACGAAGGTTTAGGTATCTTGAAACGAAGAACAAACGGCCGCTTTCCTTTTCTTACAACATATTTATTAGGCTCCGAATCGATGTCATGATTACCAATACCATATTTGCATAAAATTGCATTTGTCTATAAACTTTTGGGAGAGGTTATTTCTGTTTATTCTACCATTTAAAAATTGGAATTAACTGTAAGGGGTAGAACTGCTGTTTTTTCAATATAATAGACATAACATATCCATACAGTAAGTTGCAATTAAATACATCATATACAACAAAAAATATAGGCAAAATACAAGATTCTATAAACTTTTGCGACAGAGTGTAGATACATACAAACATACACACCCACAATGACTTTTATTTATATGAAGATTTCTGGGAAACAAAACACGAATCATCCACAGTGTACCTCTCACACTCAACTCAACTCAACTCGAAAGCGAGCAGACAAAAAGTTACCGTCGCTAAGCAACGCGGAATTAAATATTCTCCGATTTAATTTTTTTTCGCGCGAATTTTGATTCTTTAGATGCGAGACGGATAATCATAACGAAGATTTTAAAACTAAATTCCAACTCAATAAATTAACTGTTTATTTTATTTCGTTTATTCGCTCTGCAGTAGGCGCAACCAATCCTCATTTCGGCGAATAATGAATTGTGTTAGCTGAAGGCGAAAGACAGTTCGAGTACTAAAAACAGTTGCGAAGCCATCTTGATTATTTTTTTCCGTTCTTAGAGGAGAATTCCTCCTTCTCCCGGCAACCGTTATTTCTTCATTTCGAATAGTATGTTGTCTACATTGAAGAAAGTCACGAAGATAATCGACTGCTTCTGTGTTGCTATGTTTGTTGTTGTCATGCTACGTTACAGAGAGTCTTCCCTCGTTTCGATAATGGATGCGTTTCTCGCTAACGGCAATACCAGCAGTACTAGCAGCCTGGATGCTTTTGCATGGAATTCATCGCATTTCAATGGAACTTTTTCCCTGTCTCCAGAGGACAAGAACGCAGTTAAAGAACTGGCCGATATAATAAAGGGACTCAAACTACGCCTGGTTGCTGCAGAACTTTTAATCACTCTAGCCTTGACTTTCGGGTATTTCTGCGAGAGAAGGGAATACAGAAAACTCGAAAGCATGCTATCTGAGCTTAATAACAGAGGCAACAGCATGGCAGACAATCTGAGATGTCTTGCCAATACTATACTGAGCGGTGCCACCAGAAGCCATTTTATAGGTCATTTGTTTATCGGAACTCTCAATGCTATTAGTGTCACTATGTGGATGAGGCTCACCGAAATAAGTTATGACCCAATATTCACTGCAGCTGATGATATTGAATTCATTGAATTCATTGAAAGCATCTGTCACTGCCATATTTCATTTAGAGTTGTGGAACCTCGCAAAACAATGCTGAAATTGCCCTTCTACAAAATGGATGGATTGATTCTTCTTTTTTACTGTTGTTTTGTCTCCATATTTTGTATTTACTCCTATATATCGCTTCTCTGGAGCACATTTCAGGTCCTTTTCCCTACTCGCCAAGTAGAAATTTTGAGAAAGAAGTGCGCCAATGCTAATATAAATGATTTGTTGCTAGTAGTTGGGGAATTAGGTACAGGAAATTGGGTTTTGTTGCATTCAGTGTCCCAAAACATTGATTCTGAATTATTTCATGATTTGATACTGACTTTGACCGACAGAGTTAAATTTGGAGAATTAGAGATGGGGGTTAATGAAATTAACTCAGGGCTTTAAAATGAATCCTCATACCTTATTCTTGTTAATTTTGAAGCATTTGATCTTGGGGATGAAATCTAGTTAAATGCGCCACTCCAGATTGTCGCCAATATCGCAACTTATTTGGCAACAACATTTATATGTATTGTATTTGCAAATTTATATGTAAATTCAAAGCTGCTTTGAACACAATAAATTGTTTTACTTTTTATATACTTTCTTTGTTTTCATTCATTAGGAGAACTTTATAGTTCATTTAATATATTTTGAATTTAAAAGGCATCCATTAGTTTGTTTTTTGTTGCTAACATTGACAGACATTTTTTGTCACTGGAATTAAGCATGTGAAGGATGCATGTGCGATATGTTGTCACCAAAATGGCAACTTACTTGGCGACCAAATTTATATGTTTGTTATGTAAATTGAAAGCTGTTTTGAATACAATAAATTGTTTTACTTTTTATATACTTTTGGTTGAAATCTAGAAGTTGGTACACACTCTTAAAACGCTGCCAAATCGCCAAAGCAAGACGTTGACCGCTACATATCATTGGAGCCAAGTCGCCAAAGCTATGTGCAGGTATTACCTTTATTACCTTTGGCGAGTTGGCGCCATCTTAAGAGTGTGTACCGACTTCTAGATTTCAACCATACTTTTTTCGTTTTCATTCATTTGCAGAACTTATAGTTCATTTAAGTTATTTTGAATTTAAAAGACATCCATTAGTTTGTTTTTTGTTTCTGTCATTTACAAATATTTTGAAATTGGAATTTATGAATACAAGTAAAGACTTTCGAAACTTCCACGCTTTCAACCTACTCCCCCCCCCCAAAAAATAATTAATTATTTTTTTGGGGGTTGGAGGTCTTAATCATCTACTGACGATCTCTTTTTTAATGATATGCCTGAGAAAAGGTAGAGAGTTCTTAGCTCGCATACTTTTAACTTAGGGATTGTTTTATATACGTTTTGTTTCGAATAAAAATGAAATAAGTAAGAAACAAAGTTATATAATTTTATTTTTTATTTGTTGTAATCATGATTAAGTAATGCAAATAAATTAAATTTAATATTAAAATTTTATGAAATGTTTGGTGAGGAAAAGAGTGTAAATACTTTGTCCGGCGTTCAGAAATTTTCATTCTTATTTTGGTGGCTTTCAGATAGTGATGGTGAAAAAATGCACAACTACTAAAAATATCTTTTCAAAAAAAATCCCACCGATATAAACCCTATATTTATTTTCCCAGAAAAATAGAAAAAGACCTTATACATACGAACTTCAATATTAAATTGCTGTTACTCACTATCATTAGGCGACCGTAAAAACTCCGAACGTTTCAGAAGTAAATTTTTTTTTAAGAGATCGAATTGTTATAAGTAAAAGGTGGGAAATTTTTTGACTCTGAAAAAATTATTCAAAAGCAGGGACCGTCCGTTTCAATTGGGAATATTTGGTCATCATCGCAACGTTTGTCTTTTAGCGTGCATAGGTAATTTGGGAATCTTTGAGCACGCTCGTGTATTGAATATAGGAAAGATATTTATTTACATAAAATGTAGAGTTGAGATTTACAGTTCCCGGGCGAGTTCTAAGATTTACGAGGATGGATCCAGAAAAAGGTTACAAGGGTAATAAATGTCATGATAACTGTAATTGTAACTGTGATGTTGTGTGTATCGTGTTAACTGTGGTTTTAACTGTGTATTGTATACAGGGTGTTTCGAAACTCATGGGCAAAAAATTAAGGGGTGATAGAAAACATCTAAACAAGCAATTTTCACCATACAATGCATGGGCGGAGAGCAAGCGGTGAACCGCTAGACGGCGCTGTAATGGAAAGCATAAAGCACGAGTTTTCTTACACATCGTCATTTCTACCGTGGATTTCAGAAGGCATGGCGACCTACAGCAATCAGGAAAAGGCGGGCATGCATTTTACGTATGGTCTTGCGAATGGGCATAGGCGGCTCGTCCGGGGGGGCAAGGGGGCAACTGCCCCCTCACTTGCAAAAGTAAAGGGGCCTTGCCCCCCACTTTTCAAAGTTCAAAATTAAAGATCCATCGAAAAATGGATCGCAAGCTGAAGCTTTGCTGAATAATATCGAAAGTTTCCAATTCATTTTTTGTCTACTTCTGATCCAAAGAGTTTTGGAAGCTACAGATACGCAATGGCGGACTGGCCAGGTTGCCAACTTGTCCGATGGCAATTGGGCCCCCTTACACATAAGTCAACATGGGCCCTCAGGATATTAAACTAAATTTAAAATAACTTTGTCTTTAAGGAGTTTTAAATCCATTTTTGAGTGAGGAATAATGTAATGATATTAATGAATTTTCGAAGCTAAAGATCATGATCATATTAAGAAATTCATTTTCTTAGAAACCTATATTTTACTCTCTATTCAAATGGAATTGTTATATTATTTCGATGCAGAAAATTTTTGATAGATTTGCCCAGTCATCTAGTGGACTCAAAAGTTTGTTGGTTCACTTTTAATGAAGTGGACCACGTATCATACACTTCTGTACTTTTGAGTTGTTAATCTTTGACGGTAAGAAATATTATTTTAAAAAAATTAAATGATAAATAATTTGCATATTTAAAAAATTCTCAAAATTACAATTTACTTCCAAAATTTACAGTACAACCGCCAAAATTAATTAATATTCGATCATAAAACTTTAATTATATTTGATATTTCTTACTTCCAATGATGTATAATACGTATAAATACTGTAATTAGTAATAAATATAACAGATTTTTAGATTAGAAAAAGATTATAAAAATTATAATTAATTATTATTATTAAATAATAAAAATATAACAAGTAATTTATTATATTACTGTTTATTATTAATTTCATTTATTATATTTGTAAGAAATAAAAATTTAATGTAAAATGGCATTGTAGATATGATAGGACCCCTACTGACTCATGGCAATCACTATTTTCAGACCCAGTCCGCCACTGCGCTGGGTCTTCGCGCAGATACGCTTTCAAAAGCTTTGCAATCAAAATCTCTAATTTGTTTAACAGTTAAAGAACTGGTTAATACAACAAAATAATGTTTGCATGAATTCCGAAGTGAAGATTTTTTTGAAAAGTTGTGGATATATGTTAACGATATTTGTGAAGCAAAATCGTTTACTTCTCCAAAACTTCCACGCTCTAGAAAGGTGTCTTCGGAAATAGGCGGCAGTTCCTTCAGCATGTCACAAGGTGTTAAATCATTCTATGAAACGTAAATTGCTTTTCCAGTTATAGATACTGTTTTAAACACAATAGACGAAAGGTTCAAAGAAAATGAGTCGGATATTTTTCAATCTCTAAAAGATGTAACAAGTTCCAATACATCAAAGATTATAAAAATTGCATCAATTCAAAAAGTCTCTGAAACATATGATCTTGATATGGAAAAAATAAAGGGAGAGATACAAATTTTTCAGAAAATGTACAAAAAATACATCGACTCTTTGCCAGAAATATCCATGGAGATAACAGAACTGAGGAAATGATGCAATTTTCTTGTTGAAAAGGAACTCTGTGATATACATATTTCCATACTTGACAAAACTAATCCAAATTCTCCTTGTGATACCTGTCTCAACTGCATCATGTGCGAGAAGTTTTTCATGCTTAAGATCTTTAAAATCATACTTTAGAAATAGTATGTGTCAAGAGAGGCTTTCTGCACTTGCTGTTTTGAAGATCGAAAATACTGTAGATATTGACTTTACTAAGGTAATAGAACAATTTGCGAAAAACAAAAAGCGCAGCTACGTTTCTTCTAATTTATAATACGGATGTATATTGTATAACACAATATCAAATAAATAAATTTATAACTGACCTGTTTTCTCTGTGTTTGAGAGTACGCCGTTTTGTGACGACATCATTGATCGATTCACGAGTTTAAAGAAAGAAGAATTGACTTAATAGGTAAGCGTTTTATATTTTTCTCATGTTATTATTTCATGAGAATTGAAATGGAACTTTGAATTGGACGGAGGGAGTCTATGGTGAGTCCATCCGTTCCGATTTTTGAGGCCGTGTCCCGAATTTTTTAGAGAAGGTCATTTAATCAATAATGACGTTAAAATCCAATAATATAGTCCATTATACAAAAAAAATCAGTTTTAGGGGCGCCCCACCCACACACTCGCATCTCTTTTGACCCCCCACTTTTTTGGTGCACCAGCCGCCTATGCGAATGGGAATGATTTGGAAGCCGAAAGACTGTAGAGGCAACGATTCCCGAGAAGACACGTGACAGACCAACGACTGTTCGAGCGATTGCATCGGTGCCTGTGTGAAACGGGATCCTTTGTCACCGGCATGCATGATACAGGGCCTGGCAGGAGTGTGCGGACGCCACAAGTTGTAGAGGACATTCTGCAAGGAGTGGGAGATCGTCCGGATATTAGCACGCGAGAGGTTTTCCGTGCCGTAAAAGTGCCCCACTCGATTATTTGGCGAGTACTACGGGACGAAGGATTACACCCCTACCATGTACAGAAAGTGCAAGCCTTGATACCTGCAGTTTATGCGCCACGTGTCGAGTTTGCACGTTGGTTTTTGCAGCAGCTAGCAGCGCAGCCTGATTTTAGTGCACATGTGTTATTCACAGATTAAAGCACCGTCGTGAAGGCATTTCTAATACGCACAACCTTCATGTCGTCTTTTGAGCAGTTTCTGTAATTTTGCCACACATGCTATCAATAAAATTATTTAGTACCTCCTCTATCCGTTTGGTGTTTCATTCTTTCATGTGGCAGTAACGGAGACCTCCTAGCGGTTCACCGCTTGCTCCCCGCCCATGCATTGTATGGTGAAAATTGCTTGTTTAGATGTTTTCTATCACCCCTTAAATTTTTGCCCATGAGTTTCGAAACACCCTGTATAGTATTCCTGTTGTATAGTTGACGTACTTGTGTTGCTGATGTGTCTACTCAGATCATAAAAATAAACTAATATTGAATGGAACTGATTATGCTTCTTGCTTGGTAGTGTTCTGAAGAGCACTTTACATACACCAGCAATGACAATAAAAAGTTATTCATTAACTTTAGACAGAGAATTGAAAAGGGAATTAAGAGTTATACTTGCCGACTACTTTTCCACATAATCACAAAATCTGTTTAGGCATTTATCTGAACGCAGGACCAACTTGTGTAACCCGTCTTGGCAGAAATCAAGTCCTGTCCATCGATCGAGTTCTTGGCAGCTGTTTTCACATCACTCTCTGAAGAGAACTTTGTTCCGGATAAGTGTTTGGAACCCAGATTGGGTGCCGAATCCGGGCTTTAGGGGAGGCTCCAGACTTCCCACTTGAACTTTCACAGCAATTCTTGAGTTTTGTGAGCAGAATGGGTATTATCATTCAGGAGGATGACACCGTCACTCAACATGCCAGGGCGTTTGCGTCGGATGGCTTCACGATGGTCCAGTGTCTATTCCATTTTTCCGAAATTGAAGAAACACTTATCTGGAACAAGATTCCCTTCACACATTGATGCGAAAACAGAGACATGATTTCCAGCAAACCGGGTGAAACAAGTTGTTCCTGCGTTCAGACAAATCAAATCATAAAATAATCAGACAAAATTATAAGTATGAGGCGCCTGTAACGAAAGAGCCCAAATCGTTCATTGGCGAACGACTTGAAACGAACGTCTTTAAGTCGAATCTTTCAGTATGTTTTAAGCCAATTAGCATGATGCTGGACGTAAAAGGTGCCGCGTTATTTCGATATTGAAATAAATTTGTTAAATTAAAATTCGCGTCGATTACGTACAATTAGATGTAACTTGGCCTGAACAGTTACTTGACTCCATTAGGGACTTTCATATAGACAAGGAACAGAACAAGTGCAAGGCTACGTTAAGAACGCGGGATAAATCTCTATCGCATTTTGAAGTTTAACATTTTTTTTGTTAAGGGAACCGTGAATATCAAACTATGTATAAGAGAGTCAGTTGAAATTATATTCCCGGCGAACAAGCTGGTCGCCGATGGCGGCTAGTATAACATAAACGGCGTTAGAAATAATTATTCTATTGTAAGTGACAAATTTTCAAACCGTAGAAACTAAATTATCCCCCGATCCCGTTAAATTTTAGAATACTTTATTCTGAAACCTGATAGCAATTGTTTTTTGTTTATATAATTTATTCAAAGCTACAT
>BGPR01042587.1:0-13209 GCA_013235015.1 Araneus ventricosus
GTTCTCAACCGCCGCCAGTTCCCGTTAATTCCAGCTTACACGATGACAATCAACTAATCGCAGACGCAAACTTTAGATCATGTTGGAATTTAGCTCGATGAGCCTGTCTTTTCACATGGACAACTCTATGTTCCACTTTATAGGATTCCCAATCACGTTAAAATTTACACAAAGACATCTGAAGTACAAATAAAATTATTAAACAACGAAAAATACTTCACACGGAATGTTGTTTACCAAGAGGTTTTTTGAATAAAGAAATATTTAAATAATATGTAAATAAAAAACAATATTTCCTGTCATAATACATATGTTTATTTTATTTGTTTTCATCAATGTTAAACATTTCTCTCGCATGTATATCTATTTAAACACGTCAAATTTGAAGGGAAATCTCTCGAATGAAGATACAATTTGCACCCGTCAAACCATGACGGGTGATTTTTCAGTTTTTTTTATATTTAGGTTGTTTAATTTTATCCCCAATATTATTTCTACTGTCAAGATCCATTTTTCTCAACTATCTCAAAGCCTAAAGCTATAAATACGGTGCGAGTGGAAAGGACATTTTACCGACTTTTGAGATAACATACTCAGCTTACTTTATTAAACAACATTATTTATTTAAAAATTAAATTAAAACACCATAGACGTTATGATTTCATGGATGCACAAAGGGATTGTTGAATGCGGAAAAGTTTTGAAGGAATTTACTGGTTTTATTTTACTTTTATTATTTTGGACTTTTGCAGGCTTTAATCTTTTAAAATTGATCAATTTTAAAACTTTTCATTGACTCTAAGATTGATGTGATTCTATCGTACATCTATATACAATTCTCTTATGTGGCGACAAATAAGGGTCGAATTTCTTAATCGCCGTTTGGCAACAGCTGGCAAGTTTAGTTTATTTACATCAGCGGAAAATCTGAGACAACGATTCTTTTGAGTTAAATAGTTTGAACAAAATAAGTTTAAATCTTGCAGTTTCGATTATCCAAAAGAATGAATGCCTCTTAACAGCTAAAAGGTTGAGGAATGTTTCATCTTTCGATTACTCACATTTTCTGAGTTTTAAAAAGCGTAAGTGACTACCCAGAGAAAATAGTGTACCTATATTGACTAAATTGTAACTGGAGTGAGTCTGTATACATGTGGGAAAGTTTTCTGAGCAACATAACATGAGTAAACTTAGGATCTTATCAATTTTAAAAAGCTAAAAATACATAATTATTATGGTTTCCATTTTGAATAATTAATATGAGCATGTTGCAAGCCATTTTTCTCTTTAAGTGTTCCTTTTTTATGTAAAAGGTTGTAAAATGGGTTATATCATCTCTTGACAACTTATAGGTGGCGACAGAACCGTGAAATCAAGGAAAAGTCAGGGAATTTTATCTATCTGGAAAAATCAGGGAAAAGTCAGAGAAATTCGTAAAAGTATCTAAAAATCAGGGAAAATTGCCAACGAGAGCATTTCGCGCCAAGTGATCGGTGATTTCACGCTGTCATTTCTCTACATCCGAAGCCGCCTAAACGATCATAGCAAACAGCAACCCGGGACAACTTTCTCTCAAGAGTATGGCGGACTTTTTGGAATTTCGTTACGATAAGAAGAGCGATAGACCTCAGAAAATGTAAGTCTTCAATCTTCTGAAACATATAAATAACTGCCCAGAGAGAAAGGTTATACCTTTCTTGCCTAAATAGTACTTGGAGTGAGTGTGAATGCATGTGGAGAAGCTTTTCGGAGCGACATTTCATTGAAAATAGGGCAAGTTTAAAATTTTGGTGGAATAAAGCTAGGGCAAATAAAGCTGTTGAAGATATTGTCAAGTGTGCATGGAAAGAAGTTTGATTTCTGATTGATGTAAATAGTTTTGATTTTTAAACATCTTAGAATTATATATATTAGCATTCAGATTTCTTTCTAACATTTACATATATATCTCTGTGCTACCAGGAGATTTTAATTTTAGAAATATATGAGTTAGTTTTTAATAATTGATGACAATTAATTTTAGGAGTTCATGCAGTTGCAGGTAATTTAAATTCACTTTCAGTAATTAATGTATTTATAATTTCCTATTACTAGCAGAAATGCATAACTGTACGAAGAACGAGCGAAGCGAGTTGGGATCACGTAGTGATTCCAAAAGAATCACAACGTGATTCTTGGGGGTTGGGGAGCGGAGCGAGCAGGGGACGTAACCCCCTAGTTTAATATAAAACGTCAGAAAGTAAACATACAATTATCTACCGTTTATATCCGATAATTTCGAATTATTCTATTATTCTAAAACTCGAAATTTCAGCTTTTGCTTTTTACAAAGTTTTGACACGTTCTTGCGCTCTTTACTTTAAACTAGAAAACGTTCCAAAGCGATTTTCTTCGCTTCATATTTTCCCCGTTCTTTTTTCATTATTATTTCATCATTTACGAAGCATTCATTATCACCAACTTCAGTGAATAAACAAGATCCATCTTCTGAATTTGATGCATAGGAAAAAATAATTGTTATTTTTCAAGCAATTTCTCAATGACAATGATTTTGTTCCAAGAAAAAACTTGTTGTATTTTCGAAATTTTCGGTAGCTCTGGTTCTGACAGATCATTCGAATTTTTTCATTATCCTTGAAGATCAATTTTCTGAATTTCCCTTTTTTTGAAATGTTTCTTGATTTTTTCCCCTTTAAAGTTACTGAGCAATGTAAAATCAGTGATTTTTATAATGCAAGCCATTGTATATTTAATTATTTACATTTTTAAAACATTTTGTTTGAGTAGTTGAAATTTAAGCTATTTGAAAGTTGAGCTAAGCAGAAATGAAATCATTAATATTAAAATGTCACGACTGCTAGTATAAAACTGTAACCTTACATGTGTTTCAACTTCTTTGAATTACTCTTGGATTTCAAATATATTCGCTGAATATCCATTCTTACATGATAATCAACAAATGTAATTGAGTCGTTGATTGTTGAAACTACACGAATCAATAATATCAAAATGCTGGGAGCTTTAAGAAAATTTATTAATTTTTTAAATACTATGATTAATATTTTTACCTGGTAATTTGTATATACTTATAATGTGTAAATTATACTCATTATGCAAATACCTCTTAAGAATGTGAAAACAGCATGAATTCAATTTTGAAAATAAATGACTCATGTGGTTTCTGAATGAATGCAATCAACGATTCAGTTTGATATAGACTTTGGAGATATAGATTTTGAATCTTTTTTTAGAAACATTGTAGAAGTAATCTAATATGCCAGAGGTCTTAAATTAAAATTTTGAAAATTTTTATTATTAAGTTGGGTTATTGCATTCTAAGTTGAAATTAGCGACAAATATATGTTTTTAAAAACACTAAGCTCGAGGTTTGGTGGACTTTATAGCACACAACTGAAAGCTATTAAATATTCTGTTTCAGTATTAATTTAAAAGCAGTAAGTAAGTAAGCTCATATGAGAACGTTAATGTAAACAAATATTGACTAAGTATTTAATTTTAACTTTTAATTTATAAAGCAAGGTCTGAAAGTTGTGTGGACAATGCCACTCAGATATTCAAATTATTTTTTAATTACATTTAATAGTTGTTCAATAATGATTAGTATAAGGAATTGTGGTAATTTTTCCCACAGGCCAGTCGTGTTTTTTCGAAGAAAGTTGCAATTCTGCCTTGTAGAGTAAACGTTGCGAGATAAGAGGATCACTGACTGTTAACTCCTTGCGCTTCAATTCTGGAAAATTTTGCAGTGAAGCACCAATTAAACATGTCATGCATGCTTTTAATTGCATGACACCTATAGCTCGTCACTGCGCAGTTGATCTCTAAAAGCTCATGACGAGTCTAGCTCGCCATTGTAGCGGAAGGGAATGATGTGACCATACGCCCCGTTTTGAAAGGGACAGTCCCGTTTTCTGGTAGCGTTTCCGGTTGTCTCCAAGCAGGGCTTCGGGACGCCCAAATGTCCCGTTTTCAGAAAGAGAGCAACCCACGATGACAATTTCAAACGAGAAGTTACCAAAAATAAAAAAAATCCGACGGTAATGTCTAGTAGCCCGATGATGACGGAGCATGCGCTATACGTACCACACATATGTAAGTGGGTCGGAAGCCTCCTATCTCGCACTTAGTTCAAATTTCATTACACCGCATGAAGTGACAGAATGAAACACTGGGAATATTTAAATAGAAAGCCGTTGGGTGGAACTGTTCAAACACGTTCACTGCAATAACTTAAATCATACGAACTTTTGTATAATTATTGAAACATTCTATGTCTGCCCGACATTAATGCACCCGTGGGAAGGGTCTTTTTTCTTATGAATAAATTGTGGACGAGCTGGAAAACACAGTTGAAAATGGCAGTTCCAAAGTAAATTTAAGAAATCCTGCCAAGAATTTATTCCTTTTTTTACGTCAACACCAAACATAATGAAGCAAAAATGTGTTCTTCAAAGAAATTCAAGATCATTTTCACGCGTTCATTCCTGTTCTTTGCATTAATAAATTTTAAAAAAACTGAAAAAATATGCGTTTTCTTGAATTCACATGATATTACACCTAAAAATTAAAAAAAATCCCGTTTTTAGGGGGGAAATAAATGGTCACTTTAGGTTAACCTTCCGTCGAGCGCAATATTCGCACCGAGCTCAATTCGCCTGTCCGGCACAGGTAAACAATCTCGTAATTATTATTGTGAATACTCATTAATTTTAATTCTAGCGTTCTAAAATTAATCATCTACCTTCATGAGGAGGCTTAAAAGGAAAAATTGGGGATATCGTTGCAAGAAAAGTCATCATGAAGCGAAGGCACGAGGGCCGCTTATTTCTTTACTTTCGGAACCCAAAGACTTCCCATCACTTAAACCAAATATGCTGATTTGTTGTTTCTTTCCTTTAACCTAAACAAATTTTGGGGACAACTGTTGTTTACAACAATAAATTTTACTGTTGTAAAAAACACTTATTGTATAGCAACGGATTCCGAAACCCTCCCCACTTTTGCTCATGCGCCGGACGGAGATACTTTCATCAAAATAGGTGGAAAGTCAAGAATGCAACTCCGGAAATGCGCTCATAAGACTCATTGCCTGACACCTCTTACCGGTGTTAAATGGTCCAAAAGTGGCAGTCTCGGAATCCGTTGCTGAATAGTACGGATTAACAGTTCACATGATTTAGTCATGAAATGAGTAAAATAATCATCCTTGATAAGGATATTGCGAACAATCCTATGTGTGACGAATTCGGGCACAATACGGCGATAACTGCAATCCACGTAGCGGGCAAGTCGAATGAATCGGGGAACATCAGGCAAAGAAAGGATATCACTAGGAGGGACAAACTTTTATCCTTCCTGGAAGTTGGGGGGGAACGAAAGCAAGCGGTCTGTGCCTGTCAGGCCCGTTACACGCCAGAAGGAGGGTTAATCAACGAATAGGGTCTTCTCTTCTTTGCCGCACTGTTATAGCACTCGCAGTATTTAATAAGAGTGATTTAAATTTGTTTGTTTGGATAAACTATTGCAAATTAATTAATTATTAATGAATTTCCTATCCTTATAATTTGAAATGTTAAAAGAATTCCAACTAACTGCACCGGAATTAAATCGCATTCAGAAAAGAAAAGATGTATTTAGATGATGAGCATCAATCGGATGGATTTTAAATGCGTGCCTTCTTATTCTCTGATGAAAAGAAAACAGACTCCTCCTCAGTCTTATTTCGTTCGTGAGAGTGCTATTGCATACAGGCTGCACGCTGCAAATGAAATGCAATAGCTAATTTCAAAACCGTTAGAGATAAGCATACACTTCAAATTGGAAAAATGCTTTAAATAACGTAAAGAATTATATTTTATGTTGTGTGGGCCAATAAATGTAATACTGAAAATTTATGAAGCCTGAATTTTTTTATGCAGTCCCCTGGTCATATTAGTCACGTTTAGTAAAATATCCTTGGCTCAGTGACATTTTAAACAAAAAAATTCATTCAACTCTTTTATGATTAAAACTGACCAAAATATGAAGCTTTGAATTTCATTATTTTAGATCAATCAACGGCTACCGCTTCCTGGAGGCATTCGTTGATTGGAAGATCTTCCTTGGCATTGAAGTGGTCTAAAATTGTGACATTCAAAGCTTCATATCTTGATCAATTTTAGTCGCAGAAGAGTGGGTTTTTTCTAATGTTAGTGTGTCAAAATATATTTTAGGACTAACAGGACTAGGACTGGGCTGCATTACGTTTTCGACTTCATAAATTTATCAACTGTACATTTATCGACTCAAACAACATACAGTATAATTATTTACGTCATTTAAAGCTTTTTCCGATTTGAAGTACACGCCTCGCTCTAACGGTTTAGAAATAAACTAATATTCTACGATTTCAACGGAGACCCTGTAAAAGTTAGAAATGCTCTTTTACTTTCCTGTTTATCAAATAAGCACAGACAGAAAATATCGTGCTTTGGAATTTTCCACCTCAACGAGAAAAGGCATCCACCACAGGAACAGTCCTGAAATTTACGAGAAGTGACAGATAATTACAACACAGAGAACGCAGTATTTTTTGTATAAAATAAATAACAGAATCACAGACTTGTAAGTGATAAAAACGATAATCTTCGTTGTTCAAGAGTCTATCAAAACGAAACTCGGAATTAATTTCTTAGCTGTACTTCGGTTTTTGTAGAGAAAGTTATACTTCCGAAGTTCTTTGTGAAAGGGGGAAAAATTGGGCAAAATGCCAACGTTGTTGCAGTTTTGTCGACCATTCAATTTTTTCTACACTTCTTATGGGTGAGTCAGAGTTTTCACGGTGAAGTCACAATTCAGCCTAGTTAAAACGACCGGCTCAGTTGGCTTTTCCTTATTTTATACTAACAGTACGAGCACGGCGTTGCCCGTGGAATCAGGACTTCAACAAAATGAAAAAAAAACGTCCATAATGACACAAAAAAGTTCTGAAAACAAAATCAAAACAAAAGATACACATTATTGATTTCCCTCATTATTTTTCTTTGCTATAATGACATTTCAACTGTAGAAAAACAGTACAGAGTGCGTTAATCTGAAACAATATTAAAAAATTGAAAAATGAAAATGATTATTATACAAAAAGCAAAATATTCGAAACAAATAAACACGTTAAGACACTGCCGAAAATAATAATATAAGGCATTCAGTTGAAGTTATCGTATCCTGCGCTCTGCACCGTCAGCCAATGAAATGCAACAATGCATGTTGGAAAGGCTTACCGAATGAAATTTTAAACGATTTCAAATGGAACAATACGACAAACATAATTTCTGTGGTATTTAAATATGTCCAAAATTAATCAGAGAAGAAGGGGGGAAAAAGAGACTGAGATGAAATCTTCCACTTTAAACTTTGATTTAATTTGACAAAGTTTAAGAGACAGCTTTTTTAAAAATCATGCAAATCGGGCAGTCTTGGATAGTTGACATTTTTGATTTTGTTGAAATTTTCAGGATATGTCCTTCATGTAAAACTATTAGACACGTGTTTTTTATTTTTGCAAAAAAATCCTATAGTTTTGAGGGGCGAAAATTGAAGGTCGTCCCTTATTTTAAGAAACACATACCATTTTACATAAGGCAGTACTTTTTGTACCAAGAGTGAACCATGGCATTGGCAATTATTTTGTGTTCTTCTACTTCCACACTGACTGTTAGGACATAAAGATTTATGGTTCACTCTTGGAACAAAGACCAAAGGTCATACAAAATTCTACGAAAAAAGGCTTTTTTCTGAAACTTTGGCCGTCAAAATCTTCTTGTGCCAACAGTGAACCACAAAGGTATATACTTCAGAGAATACATACTAATGAGAAATACCGAAAAAGGGCAACATATGTCTGGTTGACTTTTGGCGTACGGAAATATTTAACTTTGAAATTGAGGAAAATATAAAATTGCATGCCTTTCAAGGTCATTCACTGCTTGCGCCAAGAGTGACTAGGTATGAAATTAACTGTAAAAGAAGCCTTAAGTATACCAGAAAAAAATCAATTCACAGATCTATGGTAACTTATTCAAGTTTTATATAACGCGGTTCTATACTTTGTGCTGAACATGTATTTTGTGGCACTTGTTGAAAAACGTCTATTGCTTTTATTTCAATATTTATTAGCATTGTATGTAAAAATATTACATAAAATTTCTTTAACTAACTGAATTGTTCACTATTGAGTATTTCAAATACTCATTGTATGACAATACCTCCTTTTAAACTCCTGTAAATACTATATTATACAATGTGAGACAGACTGAATGGGCTTGTCTAAAATAAATTATTTAGCAATTAAATTATTCATGTTGCAACAAAGTATTATCAATTCTGTTCACTTGTGTATTTCTCATAACTTTACCGAGATCAGCAGCACCTTACACAAAGTACGCTTCAATTATACTGGAAAACTTAAAGCATTTACAGGCAGATCTCCCATTGCAGCAAATGAGCCTTAGAACCTCGTAAATAATAGCAAATTCTGAACGTGTTTAGAAGAGGATGGGTACTTCCAAATAGAAAAATAACACGTTTCTCTTACAAACAAAAACTATATATTTATAACATCTCCATGAAAGGAGAACAATCTGGTGTAAAATACTCACCAGAAAATACAGTGAAGGAAATGATACAATAGATAGATCCTACTGGAAGAAAATTATTTCATCCTTCTGAGTACATCACTTCTTCACAAATCCGAAGCCTCTTCAGCAGGATGTCAGCTCTGCATAAAGGTGGTACATTAAAACCTCCAAGTTCAGGTCTGGAACTTGTTGATAACATTAATGAAGATTTAGATCGCATCACCGAACAAGTAAGGAAACTGTTAAGTTCATATCTATATTATTATTATTTATAGTATATTACTTTACCATTATAAATTCGGTATGGCAGGATACATTAATTTATAATTTTATGTCAGATATGAGTTATATATACATTACTTTCCCTTCATTACAGGAACTAGAACAACAAGAAGCGCAGAACTTGCTTACAACCCTTGAGCCAATCCATGATGTGCAACTCCAGTTAGCTGGATACACGCAAGAAAAGGATGACAAAGGGAAGAAGAGAAGCTTAACTATTTGTCCAACCACACCAAAAAGGATAAAAAGTAAATATGATGAAAATAACGATAGTATCTCTACAGACAATTCTTTAGAAAGCGATGAATCACACAAAATTACTCAACTCAACAATTAAGTCGAAGTGATTAAATTCAAGACATCAAAATGAAGCTTCAAAACATACAAAGAGCAGTTCAGGAGCATTTCTATTTTGCTGTGTTCTATGAACAGGACTTGTTTTACATTGGTAAAGTAAAAAAAGACTGAAGTTGACGAAATACTTATGAAGTTCCTAGAAAAAAGCGCGGGTAATTTCCGCTGGCCAAAAAGAGATCAAGAAGAAAAGGTGAACATCAAATTCATTTTCTATGGACCTGTACAACTATATGGAAATGACCCATTTACTATGGACATAGATAAAATAATTATTGCTTATAAATGCTACAAGAAAAATTGCTTGGCAATATGGAAATAAGGACTTACTGTCATTCGGTGAGTATTTGCAGTACTCAATTTTCAATTTGTTCTAATTGTATATTATGTTCAGAGAGCAATTCAGTTAGTTAAAGAAATTTTAATGTAATATTTTTGCATACAATAGTAATAAATATTGAAATAAAAGCAATCGACATTTTCTAACAAGTGTCACAAAACACATGTGAAGCATTCGTATTATATAAAAATAGAATAAGTTACCATAGATATGTGAATTGATTTTGTTTCTGCTATACTTAAGGCTTCTTTTACAGCTAATTTCATACCTTTTTCGGTATTTCTCATTAGTATGTATTGTCTGAAATATATACCTTTGTGGTTCACTGTTGGCTCAAGAAGATTTTGACGATCAAAGTTTCAGAAAAAAGCCTTTTTTCGTAGAATTTTTTTATGGCCTTTGGCCTTTGTGCCAAGAGTGAACCATAAGTCTTTATGTCCTAACAGTCAGTGTGAAAGTAGAACACAAAATAATTGCCAATGCCATGGTTCACTCTTGGCACAAAAAGTACTGCCTTATGTAAAATGGTATGTATATATTAAAATAGTGGACGACCTTTAATTTTGCCCCCCCCCCCAAAAAAAAAAACTATAGGAATTTTTTTTTTCAAAAATAAAAAAACACGTGTCTAATAGTTTTACATGAAGAACATATCCTGAAAATTTCAAGAAAATAAAAAATGTCAACTATCCAAGACTGTCCGATTTGCCCGATTTTTAAAAAATCTGGCTCTTAAACTTTGAGCCACATTATGTAAATAGCTCCTTGAAGACATATTTAATTTTTTCCAGTCTTCTGTAACTAAAGATATCTGACGCGAAGCAAAGGGATAATGACGTCAAGTGGTTTCGACGAGATGCATGTTGCCCGTGAAATCAACAAAATGAAAAAAAAAAAAATCGCCCACAATGACACGAAAAAGTTTTCAAAATAAAAGATACAAATTGTTGATTTTCCCTCTTATTTTTCTTCGCGATAATGACATTTGACAGTACAGAGTAAAAAATTAACCAATATTTTCGAAAAAAAATTTTTAGGGTTTAAAAGATTGATTCCTATAAACCAGGTAAAATGTTAAAGAATGAAAACCGAATGAAATTTTAAACAAATTCAAATGGGACAATACGCCTCGAAAGATACAGACAAACATAATTTCTATAGTATTTAGATATATCCAAAATGAATCATAGAAGAAGGGGGGGAAAAGAGAGATGAAATCTTCCACTTCAGATTTAAACTTTTAAGCCGCATTATGTAAATAGCTCCTTGAAGTCATATTTCATTTTTTCTAGTCTTCTCTAACTAAATATATCAGCTATATATTCGACTATCAAACAGTATAAAAACAAACAAATTAAAAGAATGAACTGTCGAGGCGAATCAAAGGGGTTATGACGTCACGTGGTTTCAACGAAATGCATGTTGGGAAAATACGTCACGCAACCTTGATTACGAAGAATCGTGAAGGGAATTTTGAAACGAAAATTTTTTAACACTTCAGAAAAAAATTAATTAAAATTCAACCAACTGTTCAATTTTAACCATTCTTGTTCTAAATCACGGAGAAACGTTATATTTATTAATTCAACAAATTTCAAATTGATAACAAATTAGAACGGTGGATGCAAGAAATTGAAATTCCAAACCGACTACTCTTTAAAAATTTCTCAAAATTCAGTAAGTTACGTTAGAAATTCTAAACTAACTTTATGAGAACGGAAACTGTTTGGTCTGTCCGATGATGTATCTATTTTTTCGTACCAAAGCCATGCTATTGAGAAATTAGTGTGAAAAATCACCCAAAACAACAGAAAATATTAAATAAAAACTTTTCTTGATAAAATTTTAAAATTCCGGCTTCGAGGTGCATTGAGTCACCGTTAAGAAGTGCCAAATTTCAAGGCTGTAAGTGCGATAGATTCGTCTGCGCACAAGCACGCACACAGACATTGCCTTTTATAAGTATAGATGTCTGCATAGTCTGTCATTCTCGTATTTCGAATCCGTAAAGAACATTATTGTTTCTAAGAATACAGCATTTTTGTTGTATATGTTTATGTTCTTCATAAACACATTAATCTTTGGTAATTGTCTAATAAATTTAGAGAAAATCAATATCAGAGTCATTAGACGTTTAAGATTTATGATTTTCGTAGTCTTTGCGTTAAAAATAATTTTTTAAGTATAAGAAATACAGTCCATTTTTTTCCTCTTTTTCTGTCTCCTTTCAGAAGAATGTATTCTGTTTTGTAAACTTAGAAAACAGAATATGTTTCATAGCTGGGTGAACTCATTGAAAACAAAAAGTGTGCAAATTTCAGCAGTCTAGTCATGTGACCATTTTTAAAGCTGTTGTTGTGGCAGCACAATTGAAATGGCAAAGATGGTTGGAATATCAAAAGCAAATGGGAAAGTTAAAAATTTCGGTACTGTTGATTGGTTTTCACTGTGATAAACTAGAGAAATTCGTGAATGAAGTTCTCGCCAATTTGTCACGCAATTTCCGGTTCAAAACTATCGTCTGGATGACGCATGACTGGGACAGGCTTATTTAACTTGCTCTTAAATATCTTGATTATCACTTCAAGAAAATTTGAGCCTCATAATAAGCATTGAATATTCTTAAAATATTATTTGTCAAATGTTGAACGAAATAAATTAAAAATCAAAATGGTGAAAGTAGACTTAATTCTAATTGAGCCAATTTATGCTAACTTGAAAATGCAACCTTAGAATGACATGAAGTTATTATTATTATTATTGTTAGATGACATGCATAATTCCATTGTTACAATTTTTACTGTTAGACATATTTGTCATGTTATCGGGCTTGTGTAATACGAGCTTAGAAAGTACATTAATGATGATGGCGTGCCCACCGAGACAGTCAGATAAAACCATGAATATAAAGTACAGTCTTAGCAATCTGTACGATTTTGTCGAAGCATAGTTCTTCCGTAGGGGACACTCTGTCACGCCCTCAGGATAGCAGGACATTCAAATATGTGGTTTGACGACAATTCAGTGTCTGGCGCGTACGTTCTCAACTATCCTCATACGTTTTAAGTGGGAGGTTCTCAGTCTTGTAATTGTCTTCGTTATGTTTCCATCTCCATTAATTTCACAGATTTGAAAACTCTTATTAACTAGAAAATCACCCGTCATGGATTGACGGGTGCAAATTGCCTCTTCATTCGAGAGATTTCCCTTCAAATTTAACGTGTTTAAATAGATATATATATGCTAGAGAAACGTTTAACATTGCTTGGAAACAAATAAAGTAAACATATGTTTTACGACAGGAAATATTTTTTTTATTTACATATTATTAAAATATTTCTTTATTCAAAAAACATCTTGATAAACAACATTCCTTGTGAAGTATTTTTCGTTGTTTAATAATTTTATTTGTACTTCAGATGTCTTTGTGTAAATTTTAACGTGATTGGGAATCCTATAAAGTGCAACATAGAGTTGTCCATGTGAAAAGACAGGCTCATCGAGCTAAATTCCAACATGATCTAAAGTTTGCCTCTGCGATTAGTTGATAGTCATCGTGTAAGCTGGAATTAACGGGAACTGGCGGCGGTTGAGAAC
>BGPR01042589.1:0-13209 GCA_013235015.1 Araneus ventricosus
ATTGATAGAAACCTATAAATTGCAAGCCTAAAGACCACATACTCAAATTTCCCCATCCTAGCTCTATAGTTTTTTTCTGGAAGTTATCGTTCACACAGCATATAATTCCAAAATTGTAGTTTTCGGACTAGGAGGCTTTATACAAAAGTGAGATTCGTACAAATTTGAGTTCATTCCGAATTCTTGATGATTAAATAGGTCTTTATCTTTGTATGTTATACTCTGTATAATGAAAGTAAAAGTCGCCCCTGCTTCAAAGAGTTAAAATGAATTGCTGTACGTTCTTACCTCTCTTACCTTTCAAATTCTTTTATTGCTACTCCTTTAGTTATAGTCTAACTGCCCAATCGGATCTTATCTAACAATTGTCGATGGTGAACTTCAGCATCTATCGAAAATTAGCAAAGATTTGTTGCTCATTACCTTCAGAAGCTTGATAAAAATATAGTGGTAAGAACTTTATCGATATGAACCTCAGAGCACTGACTGAATTGTTTTGAAACAGGGGCCACTTGGGTTGTCCGAAAATTATCAGAATAAAAAATTAATTAATAAAAATATTCAAATTAAGATGTATGAGTGCAGGAAAAGAAAACGATAATTTTTAGACTAAAGTAGTCGTAAAGATTTACTTTTAATATATAAAAAATAATACATGATTAATAAATAAGCCGTAAATAATTTTAATAAACAATATAATAATGATATTATAACAACGAATACAAGATTTTTGAAAATAATTACAGAAACGCAATTAGTGACCTTGCTTTTAATTTTTGGAATGGAATTAAAACCAATTTCATTGTTTCACCAAATTTTTCTTTTGCGTGCTTTTGCCAATGTTTCTTTGGACATTTATTCCAAAGCAGTTTCACTTTCGCTTCTGTTAAAATAATAATGTTTTCAGTCTGGCATTCTTTCTGTAATTTGTAAAATTTGTTACTCACAGAACACAATGGCTGATGCAATCAAACCAACGAAGACAAGACAGAAAAATCATGAATGTATGATGTTTCAGATTAGAGGTTTGAAGTTTTTTTGTAAGCTTTTATTCAACTTGAGTGTTTTGTCCACAAATCTTGAGATCGATTTCTTACCTACTTCCAATCGAGCTACAGCTTTGAAATTCAGCACAGTGGTGTGTTTCCGGTGACAATACAATATTATGCAAAAAAATTTGCTATCTATACCTATTTTAAACCTAACAAAATGATATTAAATTTTTAGCCCTATATTTGGGCGATAAAGTTTGGAAGGTGGTAACATCTCGTTACGAAGGTTTGTAACAACACCGCTAGACGACACACAATAGAAGGGGACGCGGCCTGTGAATCATCCCCATTTCGGAGCGGCTTGAGGGTCAAAGGTCAGATCGGGGAAGTGAGTCTTGTTTCGTCTCTCGGTCTGTGTCGCACCTTTTTCAAATTCGTACTATGTAATATTCGTTACGAATATTTAATATGTGTTCTATATTGGAGAATTCGGTAATTGAATTTGGTTTACTATGCCTAACATATTGTGTGTATTCGTGTCAGCCGTCACTCTAAAAAATAGAAAATAAAATAAACAAATAAAAAAATAAGGTATAAGCTTTTATTCGCGCGAAAAAATGAAGGCAAAAGTTGAAAATAATTTTTCTGATTACAATAAAATGCATGGTTCGAATAAAAGTGTGGGCGCCTTTACGTTCGAGGAATTTTCCATTTCTTTAAAGGAAATATACACAAAATAGAAGGTGATATATAAGGCGCCCACGCTTTTATTCGAGCCAGGCATTTTATTGGAAACAGAAAAATTATTTTCAACTTTTGAGTTCATTTTTTCGCATGAATAAAAGCTTATACCTTAGATTTTTTTTTATTTAATTTTTATCGATTTGACTTCGAAATAACCAAAACAATTTTGAGTTTTAGACGATATTTAAACATCATGTTAACAGATATAAAGCAACATGTTAATTCAAGGAAAAAGCGATAAATTCTAACTATAGATGAATTCGAATAAAAATATTAGAATTAGCCAAGTTCAACTGCACACATATAGTTAGAGAAAATATATTCTAAATATATCTTATTTGATTTGTTGACCGAGTTAGCGAACAATAAGATAGACAAAATTGAGTCTACAGGTAATAAATTGTTTACTCAACCATTGTCACATTTGTAGATGCACAATAATAACTAATCAATAAATAGATATAGAATTGTTCATACGACAAAATTACATTACAAAAAGGGAATGATTCATTTTTCTTTTATATTTTACTTACGGAATGGAATAAAGTACTGAGGAAGTTAAAGAACTAGAAGCTACAGTAACAGATTAGAAGTTGTTTGAAACACATTTTGTCAATATTGAAAACTCTTGGTAAGTCTCTGTCCGTATCCGTGTTAAAATAATTTTATGATCGATGTTTTAAAGGCTGTTCACGTACAAATAAAGTAAAATTATTCATTTCTTGCAAAATAAGTGAAAAGAATATCACATTTAAGTGAAACAAAAATATAATTGACTTGGGAATTCTGTGAACCTAGAATTCAACGAAAATTTAAATAGATGAATTGCCAGATTATGTGATTTTATTTGGGCTGACATCATTTTACCTAAATAACCAAGTCTATGAATTGTGGTCTCATGATAAGGAAGAAATGGGGTATTTGCAGTTGGGCAAAGGGAGTTTAAATCACTTAGCTACGACCTGAGGCAGGAGTCTGAAATTAGCTCTAATATATGTGAGTGGGTTGTCGTCTAGAAGACTTTCAAGGGAAACTTATACATATTTGTGTTTCGATTGGAGGAAAACAAGAACACCTAAAACAGCAGGCCCGACCGTAGTGAGCAGTATATTCTAAAGCTCACATCTGTCTACCATTTTATGAATAATGCTGGTTGAAAACACAGAAAGGAGAATAAAACACACAATCTCCCGACTGAAGCTCCTCAGCCATGAGAAGCCTTAATCCGCCAGGCCACTAGTGAAGACATTATTTTATTTGTGTGTTACAAGGAAATGGAAACTTAACTGATTTAGTGGAACCGGAAAAGCACGAAAATTTAAAATATGTTCTCAGATATGAAAGGCCTTAATTCACTGGGCTACTGCCCAGATAGCATGCACATTTACAGCAAGTGTGATTTTTTCTGGATATTATCTTGTCATGACAAACTTGACGCGACAAGTTTGCAACGAAATTCCTGCAATGTAACACAGCATAATCGATCAGCCCAATTGCAAAACCAGTTTGCTGCGAAGTTCATACAGCACACTTACACCCCACGACATGGATACAGTTTTATATATCCGGTTTTGATTCTTTGTCTCTGTTTTAAAAAAACATCCGATTTTTTATTACATCTGCTAAACCGTCCTTCTTTTTAATAATTCAATAAATTAATGATAATTTGAAAAAAATTCTAGGCCTTTTTATAAAAAAATATTACTTTTGAAAAATTCTCCATCCCAACTTTTACTAAATATAGAACTCGCACTTTAAAGAAAACTATATATCACCTTTTTCTTAATGTTGAAATATTAACGTTCATAAACGAAATTAAAATTAAACCCAAAAAACAGTCAATGTTTGTTGAAAAATAATAACTTACTTTGTGTCCCATTTTTTAAAAAGTAATTACTTTTGAACCCTAATTTCATAATTTATTTCACTAGCGAAAATATAACATATCCATAACTTATTTATTAGCAAAAATCGCTCTCTCTTTGATTTCAAATGAAATTCTCAAAATTATAAAAAATTAAATCAAGAAGACAATTGAAAATAAGATGTAGTGCAATTTATCGTCGGCGATCGAGGTCTCTCTGGTGTATTGGTTAAGGCGACAGGTTGGTAACTGAGTTGTCCAGGTTTCGAATCTAAGGTTCGTATGCGCATTTTCTTCTTTCTACTGGTTTGCAATTAAGTTGACGCGGCAATTTTACAGAGAGTTTGACACATGCTGACTTCTTTGATTCTGAAAATTTTTTACGGTCTTGTCGTGTCAAACATGCTACAGACTTGCAGAGCAAGACTGCTGCAAACTAAAATTGCCATCTCGGTGATGAAACCATTAATTTATTTGTGTGTTGCAAGAGAATGGAAACTTAACTGATATAGTGAAACCGGAAAAGTACGAAAATTTAAAATATGTTCTGTGCAGAGAAATGTATCAATATGAAAAAAATGAGTGAAAGTAACACATAATGGTCCAGGTTGTCAAGTATAAAGAAGAATTATACTAAAAACTTTAAAACAAGCCTAAAATTGTATTAAAATCCATTCTAAAATGGATATTCCTATCGCTACTGAAAGTACAAAAGATGGTATATAAAGGTATATAAAAAATGTCATTTGGTCAAAATTGATTGAATGTCAGTGAATTGCCAGTTAATTGGAGGATCTTTCTCGAGAAGGCCATTAAAATGATCTAAAATCGTTTTAAATAGTGTTATTCAACGCTAATAACTCAGTCAGTTTTAATCAGAGAAGAGTAGAACTCTTTTTGCTTAAAATGTTAATTTGTCAAGAATATTTTACTGAATACGACTAAAAGGACTTGTGGGAGTGCGTAGTTTAGAACCGGAGATCTTTGGGTCCAGAGTAGAGTATCTTAACCACTAGACAAAAGGAATTCCCACTGTCCGGAGGTGGATACTGACTTATATACATCAGAATAGGATGGCACAGCACGGTGTACTACACAAGCAACACCCAGCTTGTTTGATATTATTTGAATATCAAGGAAGCTATAATTGCACTTCAATGTGCTGCGTGCATATGCGCAGATTGCTGCCGCCATAGTTAGTGCGCAGGCACGTGCAGACTTTGTGCTATGAAATGCATCATAGACTTTGTGCTGTGAAATGTATCATAGACTTGGAATTGGGAGATCTGCGTTCCTGTAGTGCTGCCATCTGGAGAATGTAGCAGAAGATGGAATTGATGTGATTTTTGTGGTGCTGCCATTTATTAGTGGGACTTAAAGTAGTTATAATATGTACTTCGTCCGGTAGTCACCACTGTGCCAGTGAGTAGTTTAGGACCGGAGACCTTTGGGTCCCGAGTCGAGCATCTTGACAAAAAGAATTCCGAATGTCTGGAGGTGGATACTGACTTATATACATCAGAATAGGATGGTGCAGCACGTTGCACTACAAACTGAAGTTCTGTATAAAAATTTAACTTCTTAATTTTTTCTAATTAGTAAAATTATTGACTCAAACAAGACAAAATATATTTATTTACGTCATTTAAAGCATTTTTGCAAATGAAAGTATATGCTTATCCCTAACGGTTCAGAAATTAGCTATTGGGCCATGACTGAAGTGACACCCTGAATAAACTAGCCAAAGAGCCTTATTGAATTAAAGAAGCAAAAAAGTTATAATATTTTCTTGATACATGTATATTGGTCTAACTTTTCTAAAGCATTATATTTTTATTGAAACTAATTTTAATATTGCTAAATTATTTTCTCATAAGAATTTTATAAAAAAACAGTATTGCATAAAATGTATTATTTAATAAGAATTAACACTCTGACTCCTAAGCCGGCCGTTACCGGCCATGCAACTTCTATACTAGTGGGGCGGATTTCGGCCGGTTGCTGTTCCGAAAGGGGGGCGAAGGCAGTTTGGCAAGTGGTTATAAAAGGGACGCTTAAGGGAGAGATAAGAGATGAAAGGCCTTTCATTCATATCTCTCATCACCCGTAGTGAGGAGAAAAGGGAGAACGAGGCGGACGAATCCATTCCACAGATCAATTAGTAAGCAAACCTCCGCAAAAAAACTGTACTCTCAGATTTTGAGAACTCTTAGTACTCAGAGGGTTAAATCAACTGTAATACGGCCACTTTAAAATTTATTATTAAATATTTTCGCGTGAAATTAATTTTCTTATTTATGCACACATTATTATTTAATTCTGTTATTAGTTAGTTAACTATATTTATTATACAAATACAAATTTTTGAATAAAAAAATAGTATTTTTAATAGTATAAAAAATAATTCTTGTTATTATCGTCTTGAATACATATTTGAATTAGCCATAACAAATATATCTTGCTCTAAATTGCTAAAAATATGAATTTTTAAACCGTCTGATAATAATCAAACGCATTTAATAATAGTTTAGGATTCAAGATATCATTTATAGCAAAACACTTTTTCATCATTATACGAAAGCTTTATTTCCTTAAAATTGCCTGTTATTAAATAAATTAAAGCTTACGAACGTTAATATAAAATAATGTCTTTTATAAATATTTCTTTCAATATGTTGTTTAATATCAACGGTGAACAAAAAGAAATTGTTATTAACTGCAAAGTCTAAACGATTTCAAAAGAATTTCGAATTTGCTTAAAATGTGTTCAATTTGTAATAACGCAACCATTATGATTCCAATTTCAGAATTTCATTAGTATCACTATCTTAAAAAAAATAAAATGCTTTTTCTTTCGAATTGAGGCAATTTTGAATTCATATCACTTTGTATATATAGTTTTAAGTGTCTTTTTCACGAATTTGAAGCATTTCCAACGTAACCGTTAAGAATTTTCATCTCAGCTTGCTAATACGACGATTTAGTTACAATATGCTGAAAGTGCAATAAAGATAAAATAAAAACAGAAAACGCAATAAGTAAAATGGGCATACATTCAGATCATTAACACCTTGGAAATCGTGTCATTCGTTTAGAAAAAAATTCAGGATCTCACACTATCGTCTGTGTTATTTATGTTTCACGTAAAGCTTTCCTTCTTTTGCTTTCTTTCTGTTTCTTTTTTCAAATAAAAAATACATATCTTTATTATTCATAGCGGCAGAGAAAACATTAAGAGAGTCATAAAGTAAAGAATGAAAAATCATAACCACAACAACAAAAGTAAACCTCAGACTGATATTTAATGAGGAATTCTCAAATGGTTTAAACTTAGTTACTACTCGATAAAGGAACACTAAAAATCACTTCGGAAAGCGCTTAGTGTTCTAACTTTTTAAACTTTTATTCTACCATCAGAGAGATGCTTAGGAAAAACAGGCTAAGCACGTTTAAAGTTCTGAACACATTTTTTGGGTTGTTAATACTCGTAAAAATTATGTTTGTTTTAAAGAGAAAGACAAATTGGAATGTTAAAAACTTGGTAATCCAATTAACTTCTAAATCGCCTAGAGGTTTACTTAAAGCAAATATATATATATAAGAAAGCTAAGCTAATAACCTGTAATTCAAAGATTAATATTAAACAGGTCGATAAGTAAATAATATATCTATGCTGTAGTTTGTTACGTTAATAAGTTTAAATTGAAGGAAACTTCGTAATTAAAACATATAGATTTTTTAAATTAAATAGTTATAGATTTTAATAATTAAAAAGTTAAGATTTTTATGGATAACCTCGTAGTTAATATTTATATGACTAAGACAATTGTGATTTAAATTAAACGGTTTTTAACTTCAACAAGCAGGGATGCTTAAAACTTTACAGCATTCATTTTCTTTGTAATGCATAAAGAAATGAATACTATAGCATTCAAATTTATAAGTGATATTATCATATATTCAATTCTATGCATTTTTAATTTTTTGAAATTATTAAGCACTTCAGAGCTTGATAATTCCCTATCTTTATCTAGCGGTTCCCTATTATTTATTTCCTATTATTTTCCTATCTCTTATCTAGCGGTTCCCTATCTTTTTTCATTCGCATATCTCTTGGTTAGTCTTTTCAATTTGGAGTACTGTTATATCCCCCCAACCATACCTAAAGTGACCATTTATTTTTTTAATCAAAACGGGACAATTTTTAAATTTTAGGTAATATTATGTGAATTTAAGAAAACGGATATTTCTTCAGTTTTTATTTATTAATGAAAATTCACGTGAAAATGAATACTTCATGTGATCTTGAATTTTTCTGAAAAAAATCGTTTTTTCTTCAGTACATTTGGTGTTGATTTAAAAAAAGAATGAAATTTTTGTCAGGATTTCTTAAACTTTACTTTGTTAATTAACGTTGCTTTATACATTGCGACTTGCAATTGTGTTTTCTAGCTCGTCCACAACTTATTCGTAAGAATAAAGACCCTTTCTAGGTGTAAATTAGTGCCAGGCGGACATAGAATATATTGAATAATTATACGAAAGTTCGTATGATTAAAATTATTGGCAAAAAAGTGTTTCAACAGTTCCAACCCACAACCTTCGGTTTAAATGTTCCCAGTGTTTCATTCTGTCATTTCATGAGGTGTAATGAAGTTAGAACTAAATGTGAGATTGGAGATTTCTGACTAAATAACATATGAATGATACGTATAGAGCATGATCCGACATCGCCGGGATACTAGATATTACCGTCGGATATTTTAATTTTTGGCGCCTTGTGGTTCGAAATTGTTATCGTGGGTTGCTCTCTTACTGAAAACGGGACATTTGGGCGTCCCGAAGCTGTGCTTGGAGACAACGGGACAAGCTACCAAATAACGGGACGTATGGTCGCATTAACCATACCTCAACTTGTCTGACAAGTGTTCTTTGGGTAAATACCCCGTTGCATTAATAGCTTAAAAAAACACGTTTTGCTTTTCTGCTCTGCGAAGTATCGAAAACTAAAGTATTGTAACTGTCAAATAATTCGGCCTAGAACTTTTCATGATGGCCGCGGTGGCCTAGTGGTAATGTCTCGACCTCGAAACCCGATTCCACTGAAGATCCGCCGTGTATGGGGCCTGTTGCACGCTAAATCATACGTAATGGCTGTTAAAATGGGAAGTTTAATATGGGCAATATATAATAAGTTAAAATATTTGAATTTTAATTTTAGCAGTCTAGAATCCTGATTTACAGCACTATTACGAAAGATTGATAATATATTAACTTATGAAAGATCAATTGGTGCTAAAAAATGAATACAAATAAAAATACAAGTTTCACTCTCACTCAGGAATTTACCTACCTTTTCTAGATTACCTAGAAGAAAGTAGCCAATAGTGGAAGAATTGCTGAAACAAAAGTACATTGCATTGTCTCACTAATTGAAAGATACAAGAGATTAGATTTCTGGATTAAAATATTTTTATTAACAATTTTTGAAATAAATTTACTACCAACTTTAAATTAATACTGTTCAAGAATATCGAAATAACAAATTATTGTTCTGATGCACACAACCAACACATAAAAAACAAATAAAAATATACACATTAATAAAAAAGCAAAAAACGCTGCAGACTTTGAAATTATTAAGATGCAAAGAAAATAAGAAATTGAAAGAAAGTAGAGTGCACTCTGTAGAAACTATACTATGTAGTTGTATAACTGGGCAAAAAACTCAATTTGGAAACTTTGTTGAAAATGCACATATTTTACTGCAGTTGAACTGGTTTCGATGAAGTTAGTGCGGAAATTTTATGATTGGTGAAAATGCAGAATTTACTGCCACTCAGCTAATATTCAGCTCAATGAGCTCTGTTTAAAAAAACGCTGTTCTCAATCTCACCTTCACATTACCTCCCTACACTGACCATTTCAGTGGCACATAGTCGTTACCTTCGTTCTGAAGAGGCCCAAAACAACGGGAAGTCGGTTTTCACAGCACTTCAACAGAATATTTTTCCAAAATTGGCGTTTAAAATTATATCTTGTTTGTAATTATTTGTAGAACCATTTCACAGGCACATCGCCGTTCTGAAGAGGACCATGACAACGGATCGTCCGTTTGAACAGCACATCAGCAGCCTGAAGTTTCTCAAGAAGATCTTTTAAAAATTGATTCCGCTTACCATCTTTCACCACATCATTTTTTGGATATCTTTTTGTCCATCTGCACACCTGAGAGGATGAGAACCGAAAACGCCTAACGATCCCCGGACCCCTCAGATGCACAACTCTTTTACACGTTCAGACAAGCCAACAAAGGAAATTTTCCCTGCCAGGTGACGCGCAGACCAGTTTTCACATAAAAGCTTCCGCCGTTAAAGACGGCGGTATACATGTTTGATGCACAAGAAATCTGGTGTCATGAGCATGTTCCTCATTTTCTACGTTATGAATCTATCGAGTTTGGAATATGAAACAGATGTGTTCCACGCAAACTAATCACGGCGGAACATATCCGTCTCTAAAAATTCTCTTGTAGTTTTAAAGAATTGTTACAGATGGTTTCAGTTGCTATATCATTACTGCATTTTAAAATTATACGAAAGCTTTTTATACAAGTATGTAAATTGTGGTTAGATGAACGGACAACATTGAAGCTGATAACCAACTTTCCAAATTCTCATTTCCTGCCAAAATTAGATTATTTGTCCCTAATGTGCACCAAACTGACATGCTTGAGGTCTACTTACAGCAAGGAATCGCATCTCGAACAAGCGATACTCAAAAACATAAACCGATAAACTGCAATCAAGTCCCCTTATCTTATTATAAGATATATTATTAATCCTATCACATGTTTGGAGAAGCAAGCGATACTCAAAAACATAAGCCGATAAACTGCAAGAAAGTCCCCTTAACTTATTATAAGATATATTATTAATCCTATCACATGTTTGGCAAAGCAAGCGATACTCAAAAACATAAGCCAGTAAACAGCAAGCAAGTCCCCTTATCGTATTATAAGATATATTATTAATCTTATCACATGTTTCAGTATTCAAGAAGATCTCAACAAATTTTCACATTCTAAATATGCTTCCAACCAAGAAATGAATATGATTTAACCCTCTGACTCCCGAATTTATTTTAATTACTATTTAGATACAACATTTGAAAACATGTTCAAATACCGTTGAACCAACCGAATTATTATTTACATACAGGGCTATGTTAGTATAATAAGATTCAAGGTTTTAAAAGTACTAATTAAACCTATTAACTTGCAAAATTCGCAGGATGCAGCAGAAAGCTTGCTTCCAACCCGTGGAAATCGCGGGATAAGCAGTCAGAGGTTTAAATTACTTTCACATATCCCTCCACAAAGCACCATCGTTACTTAAATCTCCTTAGACCGGCCATTTATGTGCCAATACAACACCTCTCAGTGACCGAGTCTTGGAAAGGGAAGAGAAATTTCTGATGGAGCTTCTAAAATTTTCGTGGCGGATTTTGAACTCAATAGGACTTCGGAATTACTGAATTCCGATGATCTATTCCCTTTTCCGAAATATTCTATCATTCACAGCAGCGATTCCTCCTTCCCAACTTTAAACGCTCCTCTATTTTATATCGCACATATATATTACGACCTCCTCCTGGATCTGCCTCTTTCTCCTCCCCCGCTGTATAGACTCGTCGAAATTCCCCCGAGACCGAAGGAGTGAAATATATTTCCATCAGTAAACATTCCACCGATTAACAAGTCGATTCGAGGCGCGAGGGGTCGCCGCTGACACGAAAGATGCATTCGGCACATTGAAAATGGAGAGCGCGCATTATTCGAAATCAACAGGAAGGTCCCGGAATGTTAGGGAGGGATGATATTTTAAGGGACTGGGATCAACGAAAAATGTGAAGATTTTAATCTTTAGATTCAAGATTTTAGTTTTCCTGTCGTTTATATTGTGACAAAATCGTCTTGTGGGTGTATGTGAATGCAGTCCAATAAGCAGGATTAAAAAATAAAGCTCTTTATTTTACAGATATTCCAAGCAAAGTAACGTAACTCAAGTATTAATACAGCACTAGTAAAGAATTCACAACAGAGACTACCAATAAATCTCAACGCTCAAAGGATTCTTGTTAACTCACCAGCTTGCTTGCAGGTCAAATTCCAACTAACTCTTCTTGGCTTGAGAGTTTGCCTTTATACTTTTCAACAGGAAGTGAATTCATCACGTAGGAAGTGACGTAATCTCCAGAAAGTTCATGAAACCAGTAGAAAAAGGTGGAAAGTCCGAGGTCCTTCTAGAAAATTCCCTTTGTCGCCAACTTTGCCGTCAAATCGCCAAAATGGTCTTCAAATTTGTCGCCAAGGTCGCCAAATTTATCACCAAGTCGCCAAGTTTGTCGCCAAGATTAGCATCTCAGGGAAACAACTTTGTAACAATATTCAAATATTATTGCATTCAATATGAGTGTGTGTTCGGAAAGCATTCCCGGAAGCGTCACTTTAACACGTAACGTCATCAATTATCAGCATAGGAATCGAAGAATTTCGATTGAGAAGAATATCCTAAGAATATGCTTTTTTGCACGAAAAGTGTGATCGTTTTCATATGAAACTGTTAGGAGAGTGTAATAGCAAATAGCACGCCTCTAAGACCAATTTCTGAAATAAAATCTAGGATTTTATTCATAATAAATTTGTTTTACTTAATTCTACTATATCGTCGCTTATACCTTGGCAGGCGTCTCGCTTCATACATTCGGCTTTTTCGTGCCCGTACGATCGACGTCGCATGTCGTGAGACGAAGAGAAAAATTGCATCGTTGAAAGTGAATTCATCGCTATTTACGCGTGTCTTTATATTTCGAGGCTACTTTTTTTATTTTTGTCTAAGCAATAAAATAATCGGCAATAAATTATTTCAATGTGGTTTCTACACTCTGATGGTCAAGAAAGATTGTAAAGCTGTTTTCATGGTAAGGTTGTAAAACCATATTAAAAAACATTTTTTACATATCACTAATTATTTATTTTCATGCAGATATTCATCTTAAATACCTCAAAGCAATAGATCTGAAAAATATATTATCAGAGAGTATTTTGTTTTAATTTAAAAGTTGGGTGCATTTCAGGGGAATGTGGAGATCAGTGAATGGGATATCACGTGTATGAGCACCAGTAGGTCAAGCAAAAACTGCTTACTGGCAAAAATATTTTGCATTTTCAAATTCAGGATGGAACATATATTAATTTTCAGCAATAAAAAATGCTCTGTTTGGGTCGGAAATTCGAAAAACATTCCGATCAAGAAGGTGTTAATCAGCGAGGATCGCATTGAACATTTTTTGTGCCTGTAGTTAAACTCACTAGCTAACGATAGAGCTAACTGAAAGGTAGTTATATTAAGAAACAAAAATAGAAAAGAAGTTTGGAAATAGTACAATACCTTTCAGCACCTATATCAGTTTCCCAACTTTTACATTCCAGGTTCGAGACCCGATTCCACTGAAGATCCGCCGTGTATGGGGCCTGTTGCACGTTAAATCATACGTAGTGGCCAAACGTCCTCCCGTTGGTGTGGCGTGGAAGTTTGGAGAGGGGGG
>BGPR01042590.1:0-13208 GCA_013235015.1 Araneus ventricosus
TTGTTTTGAGTATATTAGTTTACGTTTTTCTTATTACTCAAATTCATTCATATCTTCTGGTGGCCCTAGAGCCCCAAAAATAGTTAACAATTGACATTTTTACTAATTTGACTCATTCAAAAAACAGGGGTGGAAAGAATAAAAGAACGCTTTTGCCAAAGTTTCCCTTGTAGCGATGTGTTTTTGTTGAGGAAAAGTCGAAAAATAAAGTAAAATTGTGTTATATTGTAAAAAAAAGAAAAGGTAGTTGTGGGTCCCTGAATAATATTATCTTAACAAAAGTAATTTTATTCATCTATTAATAAAAAATAAATAATTTTCATTCTCTCCTATACGTTTTTCTCCGTAAAATTGTTTCCTTAACGCAATTTTTATTTTTAATTTTCAATTCAAAATTTGCATAAAAATCGTTGTTTTGGAAATATTTAAGTGTCTTGGGCACCGGAAGAAATTAAAAAAATTTTGGATGTATGCTAGTACACTTAAGAGCACCCTACGCCGATTATTCTATCCGCACGTTGAATTTTCGATCCACCCTACTACCCATTCCATCAGAACAACATTTGATCCTTCTAATGATGCTTTGTTTAGTTTTATTAACGTCTCGTTTTGAAGCAACATGAGGGCTATTTTGAGAAGGATCTCGTAATTTTAAACCGCGGGCAGATGACGAAGACGACACCAGGGGGATGCTGGCATTCCCCTCTCCAAGCTTCAGTGCCACATCAGCTGGAGGACGTTTAACCCTTGCGTCTGATTTAACTTGCAACAGGCCCAATACATGACGGATTTTCGGTAGAATCGGGTTTCGAACCTCGAACCCTTCGGCACCGAGGCCGACATCGTACAATTAGGCCTTCACGGCCTTTGCATTGATGGTAACGTTAACAGAATTATTGCTTGTTTCTTCAGCTGACGCATCAGATATAAAGCAGGTGCGTACCGCATTTACACAATCATCTTAAGAGGGTTATGTTACTATAATTTGGCACTTATAGCATGAGTCACTGTGAAGGAATATGAGTAATACTCTTTGAAATTGTGAAGAATTTTTCGAGAGAGAAAGAAGAGTTTAACCGAAATTTATAGTTATTTATAAGCAGAACTGCACTACAAGAAGACATACATAAAAAAAGTCCCCTTTTTATTTCTCTTCATTGTTTTGTTTTAAGAAAGATGTTTGTATATAATCTTCAAACATTTTTTTTTCAAAATATTAACCTCATCTAAATTCGTTTATATAATATTTTATAACTTTTCCTTTGCCCATGATCTTTACTTTTCTATGCATAATGTTTATTGATATGATCTAATAAGATAGAAATGCTTAACTTTTCATTTTTACATTCATCTTAAAACTATAACTGTAACAATCTCTAAGCGTATAACACTATAATATAACTATAATAATATTAACACCATACCTATAACAATGGTTATACAATTTTCATCTTAATCTTAATATAATCTTAACTTTTATATTATAATCTTAAGTCTTTTCCTATTATAATATGAACCTAACATGATATAGTTAAAATAAATTTTTATAGCATATTTCAATAGCAGTGGCGAATCCAGGGGAGTGGCTATCGGGCTGCAGCCCGCCCCCCAGAGCTAAACTAAAATTCTTAATTTTATTTAAAATCACTACAACTTTTGTTCTTAATTTTCATTAAAAAAAATACTAAAATCGTGACAACATTGCTTTCTGGCTTGACAGACTCGAAAATTTTCATACTTTTCTAGTCATTCCACTTGCACTTGTAGCGTTGACGCGGCCGAAAACATTTTTTGTCTAGTTATTTCATTGAATTTTTTATTAAATTATCGAAAGTATTGTAGTGTTCTTTATGATTCTTATTGTCAGGTGAGGAAAGCCTGTAAAGTTAAAGTGTTTCGGCTTAGAAAAGCTATGAGGTTTGACATTCTTCACTACGATATAAAAATTTTATGATCCCAGCCCCCCCCCAGAACAGAATTATGGATTCGCTACTGTTCAATAGCCTTTTATCTTAATTTTAATAAAGTGACAAAATTGGAAATAAACGCTTAAGAAGAGCAGATTTTGTTAATAAAATTAGGCATGATAAGAATATTTTCTCACAGTTCAACCTCTGATTCTTAATGACTTCCTCATTACACATTCACCTGCTGCTTGCTCATTACTCCGAAATGAATTTCTTCATAAATACAAAATTCTCCGTTTAATTTGACGGCAGTCTTGTTTACTGTTGAACTATGAATATTGCTAATGAGTTGAGAGATAGATATCATCAGAGATAGAGATTTTATTTAAAAGAGTCAGAGAAATCTATTTAGATATCATTACAAGTTATAATCAACTATGATTGTTGCACCTGCCCTATAAACATTGTAATGAGATGAGCAATAGTCAGAGTAAAAACCTGATTTACATACTGGCAATGTGGTGGAAATGTTAGCCTGTCTTATAGGCAATGCATATAAAGTGCCTTTTTCTTACACTGCATTTCCTTTGGTTTGCTGACTGATATTCGGTAAGTATATTTGTCTGTAGACTTTATTTTGATTATATTTTCCATTATAATGTTCATTCACTGAAATGAATAAAGCATTCCGACACATTGTTCAAGCTTTATTGTTCTAAAACTACAATTTATAGCGAAAATTTTAATTCTTAGTATTTTAAAACTTTTAGGACAATATCAAATAAAGAATATAAGAAAGAATTAATTCTTCTACTGAGTATAAGAAAATATATTTTCTCACACTAAGTAGCCTTCATAGGAATTACTATGCACAGAAAGAGAAATATAATTTGTAACCAAGTCCAACTTTTGGACACTTAATAACAGAGATCTAATAAATTTAATGAAAACAGTTTTTAAAAATCTACTTTTATTGCTGTACCAGAAGGAACAATTCTTAAAATTTTAAATGCTTTGTAATTTTCAACTTTTTATTTTTAATTCGTTATAACAAATATTATGCAATCTTGGAATGTTTTTTCATATTCACTAAAAGGTAGCGCCACTGTTATAAAATTAAAATTTAATTTTATTTAACGATTAACTTTTAATTCAATTCTAAAAATAATAATATAGTGTATTTTCATTAAGAATTCACAAGTTCACAAAACTTCAACCAGGTGAAAAACACGTCAGGAAGTGATTGAAAAGTTGATTAAAAATTCTATCTTTACAAACAGAAAACAATTCAAATTAAGTAAAAGTGTGAAAAATCTCGTGCGAGGAAACTTTTTAAACTATGGATTTAAGGAAAGAAAACTAACCCTGTAAAAGACACATTTGATAAAAATATGATTTTTTAAATATGATTTTTCTGTTGACTATGATTGAGTTTTACAGAAATGTAATAAATATCATATAATTGAATGTTTAAAATTATTAAACTTCAGATTAAGGGAATAAGCCAAAACACATGAGCTACAAACGCTTCAGATTTGATTGCAAATATACTTCTAAACATCGAAAAAATAGAATTTGAAGCAATTACTTTGAAAACAGTTTTTGAAACTAATATTTAAAATGACCTTATTTGTATAATGTAAATTTTAAATTAAAATTCATGATTATCTTATTGGTTTTTAAATCAATATACACCTCAAACTACGAGAACAAAATACATTTCACATACTAGATTAATATTGATCATAATAAAAAAAACTATCATCTGCGTAACTTCATTGCAATTACTTTTAAACTAAAGTCCATAAAGCTACTAATATTCGCACAGAGCATAAACTATTAAAGATGCAATAAAAGAAGTTAGTTTTTATTGGAAATTATCTTAAGCGTTTAAACAAAAATTTATAGGATAAGACGTTCATAAGATGATAACAAAGAAGAGGTTTCATCTAAATAAATCCTTTAAATGTGATCAATGCATTCAGTCTCAAACGAAAAGGTTCTAAAACTGTGGTGCGCGTACCCCAGGTGTTAGGCTAGGGACCAGTTAGAGGTACACGAAAGTGATCTTGGTAATGGCGGAAAACATAAAACATAAGAATATTTTAAGATTTATATCTGTCAAGTTCATATGAAAAATGAAACTGAAAATTGTACGCGTCCGAAAGCCTATTCAACGAAATAAGAAAAAGATTAATATCTAGTAATTGTTATCTCTCATTCATATGTTGATGCGGAATTATTCCAATGCTATTTTCATTTATTTTGACGTTGAACTAATGCTATTTTTAAAAAATAGAATAAAATGTCAAATCAAAAATCAATCCTACAAATTTTCTTATGTTCACTAGAGTTGTTTGACTCTTAAACTAACTTAAGACTTTGGCGTTATTAATAAAACCTTTTTGTGCTGGGGAAAGGTTGGGGGTGTACTCGAAAATAGAAGGATTAATCAAGGTATAAGCGAGCGGAAAAAGGTTGGAAACCGCTGCTCTAAAGTCATTCCAAGATCATTACAGGGGCGCAAGATTTAACTGCTAAACTTTTTTCAAATAGTTAACCCATTTATAAAGCATATTTATTGTGGTTATGAAGTTTTCAGCTCAAATAGAAAATAAATTCACTTGATTATCCGTCTTAAATATTTTAAGCAATAAATAATAAGAAAGTTTTTGCTGTAAGTTAAGTTACAAAGCAATTAATAACCATTTCAAAGTACTTTAAAAAGTAAATAAAAAAAGGAACCCACACCGACCCGGCCTACCCGAAAGGGTGTAAGGCCGTTTGTGGGAGGGTGGAAATAAAGAAAAAAGCTAGGCCTTTAGAAAACGAAAGAAAATGTAACAATCAAACCAGCGGAAGAAATTCCTGAAGTTTCTTAAGTAAAGTGATTAGACGCCAAGGGAACAGTCCCTTTTTAACACTTCATCACTATATTATATATACTATTATTATTACACTTACATACTAATTATTATATTTGTACCGATTACCAAAAAAGTCCCGAATCCTTAATTTTTTAATATTTAATAATTCATATTAAAATTAAAAAAAACTAGTATGATTTAATCGTCAAATATTAGGTTTTGAAGAATTCCTCTTCCCATTTTTTACCATGGAGAGAAAGTAATCAAACTGACGTGCCGAGTTAGCTGGGCAGTCCCAGTTTTCAATTTAATGTTGCAATTCACTTCCCCAAGTTGCAAGTGCAAATTAAGCATATGATTTGGCATTAGAAATGCGTATTGGGTAATTTAACGCGGTAAATATTTCCGTCGATTCCGATGCTAATTAAAAATGCATCAAAAGTACCCTTTAAACTATTTAAAATCAACATCATTCCCTCGGAATTTTTTTAGCTTTGCTTTCGCGCAGTATGGCGAAATATAGTTCTCACAAAAATATCTCCAAAATAAGTTGTCCCTTGTGAAAAAAGTAAATAAAATGTTTAATGTGTTAAATTTTTGATTAGCATCTTTTTAGAAGACATGTAATTTTTATAATGGTAGTACAATTCTTTTTCATTTTTCGGTGACTGCGTCAACTTAAATGATGGAGTGGTGTGAAAATTCATTTTATTTCATTGGTTTCTCTTCTATCATGATATAAATATGAGCAGGGTGGCAATAATTAAGGAATGAATGTTTAGAGATCAATTACAATGAACATTCTGGGACAAACGCAACACCACTTCGCATACATATTAATTAGTATATTGGAATTCTATCAAAAACAGTTTAAATTTTTGGCTAAAATAGTTATAAAAATTATAAAAAGCAAGATTAACGTGATTCATTGAACTTTAATGGACTGGACATTTTAATTAGAAATATTTTTATAGCAGTTACATCTTTTTAATCGTTTATAATTTTTTTTCTGTAAAAATGCAGTTTATGCATACATTTATTTGCCTCATCTTACTTCTTGTGAGTTTTTGCTGCGGGACCATTTGAAAATGCTTGTCTACTCCAAAATAGTGGATAAGTTAGAACCTTACAGAATTGCATGTCACACAGATTAATAGAAATTAGGAAAATTAAATTATGAAATCAAAGGAACAAAGTTGAAAACCATAAGTTCTGAATTGTAAATCAACAAGTGAATTGCAAATGTGTAAAAATTCAGTTAAATGTTAAAAATGAAATGTACCAGCTAAAAAATCATTTCTGTGTTAAAATGTCCATTAGTCAATCAAATAAAATTTTATTTTATAAAAAAATGCTTTTAAGCCTTAACGCCATTCTTAAAAGTGGCATGTCTTTTCATGAAAATAATTTCTAACATTTTTTCCCTGTCTTAAAATGATACATTTTTCATCATTTATTCAAATTATATTCTTTTTTGAATTCATATTAATAAATCCTTATTATTTTATATTACGCATGCCTTCTAGAAAAATTATTTATAAATGTCTGCTGTCGTTAATTAGATTGATATTCTAAACAAATAAAAATTACCTTATCGAGACACTAGGTGTGAGAAAGTATCTCCTGCTAAATAAAATGAGTAGTTCAGAGTAATATATTATTAACTACTGTTTTTTAAATATTTCTAAAATTATGACTGTGACTTTTGGGCTTCTAATGTGACTTTCATAAAACTTTCTAAGTATCGGTACATTTACAAAAAAGAAACTATAGAAAACTTACGAAAAAGAATATTTCTTTGGTTAATAAATATTAAATTATTATTGAAAGATAAATGTTAAATTCTTAATAAATTAAACATAATAAATATATTATTGCTAATTCAATTTTACACAAGGATACTATAAACGTTTTGAGTAATCAAAAGACTTTACATATCGTTCCATCCTCTTTTTGTATTGATGTTGTGTGTAAAGCATTCTCATTTATAGCCAAGCAGTAACTTCTACCAGGGTAGTTCAAAAGTAAGCAACAAGCCCTCTGAAAGAAAAGGTTTATTGACGAAATCAAAGAGATGGACAAAGGTAGAAAGGCACTGGTACATATTACTTTTCCACATAGTCACCATGGTTGTTAAAGTGTACCATCCGTTAACCAATCTATCGAAACCGGCATAGAAGAAATGAGGGTCCAGGTTGCGTAGCCACTTAACGGCGGCTTCCTGAACTTCGGCATCGGTTCTAAAATGGCAACCTGCCAGTTGTGTCTTCAACGGTCAGAAGAGGTGAAAATAACTTGGTACGAGATCCGGGCAACGGTGGACGTACTTGACTGTTCTGATCTTTGCTCACACATTTTACTCGTACATTTGTTCTGACTAGTTCAATTTCCTGACACAAGAACCGCAGTTTTCGTGACATTATACTCGCCCCGTAAACTTCTACTAGTTGGATATGAATTTCAGCTGGGGATGTTTTCTTTAAACAAAAAAAACCTTATTATCTTCACACTGCAATTGCCGACCATGCTTCCATCAACGCCGCCACCTTCTAACAGAAATTTCGGAACGCTATGACACACTAACTCCATCTACCGGTGGCGTTTGAATGCTATGATTGTCTATTCTATTTAGACATGGAATTTAATTCTCACGAGAAATTTGTGCACCCGTGAGATCTCTTGCTACCTTACTTTTTGAACCACATACGAATATTCATTTTCATAATATACTTTCAGGAAGGCTGATCAATTTTCAAAATGTTCAAAATTGTTTTGCTGATTTCTGCTGCTATTGCCATAGCAAATGCCATTGTATGCACTGATGATGTCTGCTCTCGTGTGCGTTGTATGCAGGCAATCTGCACCGGGAAGGAGGTATTTGTACCAAAAGGAGGCTATTGCGGATGCTGTGATGCTTGCGTTACGTATTTAAGTAAGATAACAATTTGTCAATCTTCCTTTTAAAATTATGACTAAACAATAAATTTTTTGTCATATTTTCACGGTTGTTCTATTTCCGTATTTTCTTTGTAATCCGCTAAATTTTTTAGAGATTACTAGCTGTATGGCCCGGCGTTGCACGGGCAATCTTGAATAATGGGATATTCCCGGCGGAGAGAAGTGAGATCACGTGAGGCCTTGGGATCCATATTTTTTCATATGCCCGGCTCCATTTTTTTTTCCAACAAATATTGTCACTTACTTTCCCCAACAAATGTAAATATTCTTTCAAATCCAGTCTTTTTATTACTAATTTTCATATGCCAGCCTCCAGTTTATTTTTTATTGTCGCTATATTTTTATTTTCGCTGTCGGTTATGTTTTTATTGTCGCTAACGTAAACGTTACGTTCGCCCCAAACATTTCCTTTGAATCCTATATTGTTTAATTAAAATTTTTAAATCCAACATTTTAATTACCTTATAGTTAATAACCCAGCGTTTCTCGGAATCCACATTTTTTCATATTCCCGTCTCTGTTTTTTCCCTACAAATATTATCACTAAGCTTCCCCAAAAAAACGTAAATCTGTTTTGAATCCTCTCTTGTTGGATTAAAACTTTCAGTTCTAGCCTTTTTACTACCTTAAAGCAGTTTGGTTTGAATGAAAACGCGAGAATTATAATGCTTATAAATTAAAACAGATGAGCATGATATTTGTTTTGCAAAAGAAAAAATAAAACGAAATAAAAACAGAAACGATAAACAATTTAAAAGTACACCAAACTGATAAATTAAACACCAGAAACATATATTTTCGTCTTGCCCGTAATTGAATAATAATGAAAAAAAACCGGATAAAAATGAATTAATATTTTCCCCCAACAAACGTAAATGTTGCGAAACACCGTACGTCAAAAAAGAAAGAAAAATGTAGGAAAACGATTTTTGTCCATTGTTAATAAATCCAAACACAGAAGCTCGCTCGAAAAAAATACCAACTTCCGTTAAAGAAATAAAAAAAATGCCACACCTAATGTGAAAACTAATAATAGGGGAAAAAAGAAACGGCCGTTAATGAATTCACCATGCTGCCAATAGATGATAGCACGTCAATTTAATCATTTTGATGTTTTTAATTAATATCTTTTTAACTTTCATTGGATTATTTTCCATCTTTTGGTTCTTACGGCTAGTTTCAGGATTCAGTGGTTCGTGAGAAGATAGAAGAACATACATACATACATACATACGTCTGTTGACGTATGAATTTTAATAGGATATATGATAAATGTTTCTATAATGGGCTATCTCGAATAATGCGTCATTCCTTGAGGTCACGTGACACGTCTTGTCTTACCAATCGACCATTCCTTTGTTCTTCTGATTTCTTTGGCTCTTCTCTCCTGGCTACGTTGTGCCATGTCTGACAATCGGCTATTTCTTTGTTCTTCTGTTTCTTCGGTTTTTCTCTCCAGCCCGCGTTGTGCCATGTGTGACAATCCTCTATTTCGTTGTTCTTCGGTTTCTTCCGCTCTTCTCTTCTGGCCACGTTGTGCCATTACTGTCAATAGGCTATTAATTTGTTCTTCTGTCCTGGCCACTTTTTGCCATAGTTGAAAATAGGCCGTTTCTTTCTTCGTGAGTTTCAGCAACTCTCCTTTCACGTTTCATAATTGCCTGCTGTCTACGGGCATCATCCCGTGTAACTCCTCTTTTTCTTTTAGGCATCGGAAAAAGCGAGAATTGAACAAACCAAAAATAGTAACTTCCAAATATCAGCTTAAAATAGAAGCTTCCACAAATATTTAAACTTGATCAAATCAATGAATAATGATTAAAATCACTAACATAACTAATCTACATCTCTCGGCACATAACTTTACAGAAACAAAACACCACTTTTAATTTCGTTAAAATGATTTTGTTGGACGCTATATCACGGGATAAAAAAAAGAATTTATACACTTTAAACAATACATTTTTTTTATTTCTGTCAGCGTCACTTTTTTATTGTTGTTGTAACAATGTTCCTTAAAGTAAACGACTTCAACAATAAAATAAATTTTGAATTGTGCTGTAACAATGAAAAGTATTGTTATAAAGTATCTCAAACAATGAAAAGCATTGTTGTCAGTTAGTTTTTAATTAATATCTTTTTCACTAATTAAAATTTCGAAATTTAAATGGCCGAAATGGCTTCCCTGGATTATTACCCATCTTTTGGTACCTTCCGCGAGCTTCTCCGTTCGGCGGTTCGTGAGAAGATAGAGGGACATACATACATACATACATACGTTTGTTTACCTTCGAATTTTAATAGAGTAGATTCATAGACGAAAAATAAAGGAATAAAACTGTAACCCGCATCTATGTATTCTTTCCGCACTTTAAACAATAAATGTAGAATGTGTTTTCTGCATTACTGGTCTGCTTGCTATTGTTAAGTTTATATTTTGGTGCTAATTTCTAGGAAACATCACTAAAACGTGTTTAACTCCATATATCGGTTTTTTTTGTTTGATATTCTTTTGAAATTTCTTGATATTATAGCAAAAACTTTTGTCTTTTATTAAAATTTTTCTTCAAATATTTTTGCTTATAATTTTACTTTACTTTATATAACAATAAGTCTTACTTTATATAACAACAAACTGTATTATCACTTACAGGACGATATTTCAAGATAAATTATATAAAAATTACTTTATCACTGCAACTATTTTGGCATTCTATTTCCATTATCATTGTACCACAAAAACGGTTGAAAGTAAACGTTTGAAAGTTTCATCACGCATTCTGTTGAACGTTTTTAGCGCTATCTTTTTTCGTCTATAAAACGTATTATGTGTTAAAATATATTTAATTAAAACCGAAATTGAGATTCTGTGCTTCTTCAATTTTTTTATGGATATTTAAGATATGAAAGTTATTAATATCCGAGAATTATTAATAAAGCGCATAATCAATCAATATATTTTATTCTCGATCTCTTATGTTAATTGTTTGATTACGTTTCTAGGCGAAGGTGAAGAATGCCCTGTTCCAGTGAAAGGGGGTGGTCCACCAACTAGACAGTGCAGTGAAGGATTGGAGTGTGTGCTTGCGTAAAGTTTCAAGTTCAATTATGTGTGTGATTCTTACAACAATTTAAGCTCAATCAGTGTAAACTAATAGAATTTAATAAAAATTTTGGCCTGAAGTTTTTAATTTTCACATAGGGTAAGTACCGTATTTTCAATCAATAGGATCTACTATATAAAAACCCAGAGATGTCTGTAACGCAGGGCGGAATTAGAAATATCCCCGCTCCTTTGGTTTGCGTCATTATTGGACGAGCAAATCACAATTTCAGTTTTGGCGTCAAACAACTCAGACAGGCTTTTTTGTACAAAATTAAACAAAGCGAGGAACGAACCCGCAATACCAGATACGAAGTACAATGTCTTGACAACTGCACTATTGATCCTTACATCTGCTGCCGTTTTTATATATATAAATTGACGGATATATCGGTGTTAGTTATTGGATCGTAAATTTCACTTCATTTAACCTTTACCATATTAATGCTGGATTGTAGTAAAAGTCAATGGGTTGAGTTCAGCAGTTTCATTTTTTTTTATTAATGCGGATTCTTTATATTGAGTTATCAAGATGCCGGAATCCTAGCCATGTTAAATTTCGAGTGAAAAAAATCCACACAACACGAAATATTGTTAAACAACAACAGATACTTGGCAAAGAATGTTGTTTGTAATGAAGTATTTTAGTTGATAGAATTCCAGCTCTTTATTGTTTACTTTTAATGTTACTATATATTTACATCTAAAGTGAACCACACATTATATATTTTTTAAAATTTCTCAAGCACTCTGCCAATGTGCATGCGATTTTCTACTACAACTTACTTTAGTAAATCTGTGACAATCAGAACTGAGATATATATTGTTGGCAGGTTAACAACCCGTCTAGACGGGCACATATCTTCTAGTTATGAGGAATGTCTTGAAACAAAATGTGCAATAAAGACTATACTTCCATTTCGAAAATATCTTCTATATGATTATTAGAATTAATGTATCGCTGTTTAAAACACTGTAGGAAAAAATAAAAATCTCAAAGGATTTCAAAACATTAAATTGTGATAATATGCGTTGCAGAACATGGGGAAAAATGATGCAACATAAGAGAAGAAAATTAAAAAAAAACATCTGGTAAAAATAACAATTATTTCAACCTTAGGGGTGTGATATTTCAATTCTATGAAAGCAATTAGCAAAGTATCCGGCGTTTCCCGGTGTCTGGTGAAGGGCCCAGGGCATAATCCCGGGTTAGATATTTTTATGGTGATGGTTGTTAAGAAAGCTACTGTCAATAGATATTTTTCTACAGAGCTTTGAATAGGGTTATAGTAATTAACACCGTTCGGAACATTAAATTGTTTCTTATTTTAATGAAATCATCTAATATTTTATTTCCATTTCTTTCAATAACTGGTGTAACTATTTCTATTAAACGGCATATTTAGCATGTCGTATCATGTCATTTGTAGTATCATTCATTATCTATTTAGTCGTAAGTTACAAAATGATGATTCTTCTTATTTTCAAAACTCATTTGACAACCACGCTTTTGGGTTTGCAACATTCACAGTAAGCATAAGGGTTTGTTATATCTTAGTCTCTTCCATAGTGTTGGCTTGGAATTTATAGAATATATCTGTATTGCATTTTAGGTTCAGGTGCTTAATAGTATTTTAGGTTCAAAACTTAAAAGATTTTGAATAAATAAACAACTGAAACCTTGAAATATTAATTTTGTTTCAAATTTTGTGTAACATGTATAAGATGTGATTGACAGTTTTAAAAAACATATATGATACTTAGTTCTTATCTGAGGCAAATAACGGCTTATAAAACTGCTAAAATAAAATTCAATATAATATTTATTTTTTTTGAAGAACCAAACGCTAATGAATTAAATCTTCGAGAAACTAAATATAAGCTTTATGCGAAGTGTACACATTCACTCTGCCGTATAGATCTGTTTCTGTAAACAAAATACTCTGCAATAATGTTACGATATTATACAGAATTGAGAATATTGAATAAAATCACAAAAATATTATAAAACATCTTTGTGACAATATGCTGACCATAGGAGGCCCCCGAGATGTTAGAGACATGCGTGAAAAGATGAATTACCCAACTTTGGGGAAAATCCACTCACCTACAAACATCGGGCGAAAGAATACATGGCAGAAATTCTTCATAAATGCATGGAGGTCGTTTGGAAATTCAGATGACAATCAAAACAGATCAGAACTATCTAAACGACTGATCAAATTACATAAATCCTATGACTGGAAGATTTTAAACCATTAAAAATTTTCACCGAAGGCCAAATACAAAGCTGTAAAAATTGAAGAATTTCAACAATTAAAAATTACGATTTTCAAAATCTTAACTTGAAAACAATACACTATCCATTTCATA
>BGPR01042591.1:0-13021 GCA_013235015.1 Araneus ventricosus
GGTATTACTTCCGGTTCAGTTACGTATTGCTCTCCCCAGCTATAAAACTATCTAGGCGGGAAGCGACATTACATCTTTGTAACAATATTTTATATTATACTAAGATTGTAAAACCCCTCTATGTACTTTTCATTATATTCTTCTTTATATATTTATGTTCCCTTTTATGTGTTTTTATATCTCATGATGCAATTTCTTTTTGCTTTTGCCTTTCAGTAAAGTTTCACACACACTCATCCAACCGACAGGGAGCTGCTTTGGCTCCAAGCTCGGGGGTATGCTGTGGTGTTATGTTGTCAGACTGTATGTGAAAGTGATCACTCAAAAATATAAAGAATTAGAAAAACTGTTGATTGAAAATTGTTTTCCAATTAGAAAAAACTGTCGATTGAAAATTGCTTTCGAATTAGAAAAACTGTTGATCGAAAATTGTTTTTCGATTTAGAAAAAAAACTAATCGATTAATTGCTTTCAGACTAGAAAAAACTGTCGATTGAAAATTGCTTTCGAATTAGAAAAAAATTGTCGATTGAAAATTGTTTTCGAATATAAAAAACTGTTGATCGAAAATTTCTTTCGAATTAGAAAAACTGTTGATTGAAAATTGTTTTCGAATTAGAAAAAAACTGTTGATTGAAAATTGCTTTCGAATTAGAAAAAACTGTTGATTGAAAATTGTTTTCGAATTAGAAAAACTGTCGGTTGAAATTGTTTTCAATTAGAAAAAGCATCGATTGAAAAATCGTTTCCGGAATTAGAAAAAAAATTGAAGATTGTGTGGGATTTTAACACTTAGAATGTAGTTGTTATCAAATTTAGGACAGAATCGGCCAACAGGAAAAGGTACTATTCCGAAATCCATACTCGATTTACAAAACACGTCACATTGTGGAAATATACGAGAACGCCGAGTTGAAAAGAATTCTTGAAATTTGTGTCCCAACCCTGCCAAGCACTTGTTTACTTCCAAAATTCAATATTGAAATGAAGAACTAACTGCTTCTCAATTTACAGGCTAAGTATCAAAAGTTCAGCAAATACGGCGCTATTCAAAACTAAAAGAGCCGTTTTGCAAGTCATTAACCTCGCGCATATTAGTACACACAGGTTAATTTGGCTGTGATGAATGGTCTTTCCACGGTCCTTTCTGTCACCAGCGCATTCATCAGAGCGACACAGATGCAAATAGACGCGCTTCCCGCCGTTCTAAGATTTTAATGATGAGAGAGTAAGATTCTTCTCCAAGCGGGAACCGAAGCCGTTGAAGCACACCACTTCTGCATTCAAATGACACTACATGGAAACAGAACTGCAGAGTCGGTAACTGGAAGAAGAAAACATGCAAATTTATATATAATGAGGTAGTGCAGGTATGAGGAAGGTTGTCCGAGAATACTAATCGTTTATAATTTATATTCCAGATTTATATCTCAGAACATAGTTAAAAGATGTTTCATGCAGTAAACGTCAGAAATAAAATACAATAGATGATTGGTTAATATATTCATACACAGATGATGTCAGTAATTCAATAAAGCCTATCTGAAATCCAAATGTAAAATTAAATTTATATAAACTTTTCTACTGATTTACGCTAGGTAATTTCAAAGCTCAGCAGCCACTGAATAAAGGAAATGTGGAAAATCAAAAACCAAAGCTAGAATCGCTAGTATTGTATCGACGGTAACGCATACCTGAATGAGCTAGGCAGGGTTCCGAACCTTTAGCCCGCGTACTCGCCGATTAATATTTTTACTTTCGCGTACTCCTACTGCCATTCCACCTCCCCCAAGCTTCATCAGTCTATGCAAAACAAGTCTTTATCAATAAAGTCAATAAAGTTAAGGACTTGGGTAAGCTTTAGAGTCAAATGACTCGAATTAATGACATTTGCAGGACTTATTTTGATTTTATATTTCACTTCATTTTTATACTAGTATTAGTTCAACGCCAAGACGAATGAAGGTAGAAATGTAATGCTTCGCATTAACTTATAAGGACAGTTAAAAATTACGCCTCGTTATAATCAACTATTCAAGTGGTATATTTATTAACTCCTTAATCCCGAAGCGTCTTTTTTCTTCTAGATCCTTTAAAACCGAGATTTTGGGAGGAAACGCCGTGAATTGGACTCTCCCAACATGGGTGGTCATTTCCCCTCCACACCACCCTTTCTATAACCTTCCCTTAAGGCGCACGGAAATGGGCTGTGGTTGGCAAAGATAACTGGACCAACTACGGCGCTTATCTCCTAAGCAATCTCAGAACCTCATCTCCGCTCAAAATAAGCCAATCGCCTCAGACCGGCCTTCCTCGCTGTTAGGAGGACATTTTTAGACCGCCTCTCTCGGTATTAGCGGGTTAAATAGCAAGTACAGTCGGACCTCTATTTTGCAAACTTTCTATTGGAACCAAGAACATTTTGCGAATTTCTTCGTAAAATAACCTCCAAATAGCGAAGTGCATTCTCTATTTAACGAACTTTTTCTTGTGATCCAATATCTTTTTCTCTCCCTATTCCTCAAAATATTTCTAAACATTTCGAACTTATTCTTTCTTTTAACACATTTTATGGTGATCAATGACCTTGAAGCTGGAAAATGTCAAAGCGAAAGTGCTTGAGCATCAAAGGAAACCAGCGGGAGTGGCCTCCCCTAAACTTTCTCATATACTTTTCAAACATTTGTCATTTCCCTTCCCTCTGCGTTGTTAAAAAGTTCGAACCAACTGTAACCCAGAATTCAATGAATATCAGAAGGTTTTTCATTGTTGATTATAGTGATAGTAATATATTGAGGTGAAGAATCATATTCAAAAAGATACGTATGTATTAAAACTTCGCAATATTTATTTTTTTATCAAACTCTAGCAATGCAAGTTCCGCGTGCGGAGAAGAAAACAGGAGAATAGCTTGCTCGCTAAATAGCTTGCGCATGCCCAGAGATTGCTTCCAATACGCAAGGAAAACGAGACGCCCTAAATGTTTGCTTCCTTACAAAATCTCGCCGCCAGAATTGGTTTTTGGCAAACTGCCAAGTTTTCGGAGTATCCCTTCTTTGCACAGGCATTTCCGCATGCGCATGGAGTTGAACAAGTATGCTTTTATACAGACCGACAGACAGTCAGCCCGTTGACGGATTTGGCCCAAAATTTTATACGGACCTATATTCATGACGATAAAACAGTGTACCAAATTTTAGCCATCTAGCTATTCAAGGTTTTGAGTTATAGTGTTCGCATGACCGCGAATATACAGACAGACTTCCCGTTGACGGATTTTGTCCAAAATTTGATAGAAACCTACAAATCATGTTTAAAGACCACATACCAAATTTCATCCCTGTATCTCTAATAGTTTTGGAGTTATCGTGTTCACAGACACCCAAAATTGTGTTTTTCGAACTCAGGAAGGTCTAAAACGTGGAGATTCGTCAAAATCTCGAGTTCGAATTTTTTGACGATTACAATAATTTCTCTTTGTATACTTCGTATACGAGAAAGTAAAAAATTAATTCTTCACGAGGTGCATAAAGGCGTGAAAAAAAGAATATTGCTTTAAAATTTGGTATTCCTCCAAACAGCTTATCAACCATAATAAAAAAATTGTGATAAAATACAAAATTATGATTCATCGAATTCTTGTTCAAAACGTTTAAAAGCATGTGTCTATGAAGATGTGGATGAGGCAGTTTTGAAGCGGACAGTGTGAAAAATAAAAGCAATACAACAATGAATTGCGATGAAGACGAAGATGATGAAGAAGAAAATGATCATGATGCAGAAATCAACAAACCTTCGTATGATGAAATGCTAAAATTCATTAATTTTAATATAAAATTATTTTTTAAATTGAAAATACAGTGTATTCCCGGACAATGTTTTGTTTTATTCTTTCTTTCTTTGCAGATTTCTTTTTGATGGTAAATTATATAAAACAGATAGATATTAATTTACAAAATAAAGGTGTGAATTATTACTTTTTTTAATAATATTTAGTGTTTATGAATTTAAAATCTGTTTTGTGTAGTTTAAAGTGTTTTAAAAGGTGAATCTCTATTTAACGAATTTTCGATATAACGAACTTTTTTTCGGGATTTAGCGACTTCGTTAAATAGAGGTCCGACTGTATTCGCTTCGGGACACAAAATTAGGATGGAATTAAGCCTCCTGGTGGTCCTTAGGCAATGTAAGTCTTGGAGCTCTCTTTTCTTCTCCCCATCTTCCAAGAACGAATATTTTAGTATTGATTTTATTTTAATCTCTATGTAAGAAGTGTTAGGTAGCAAATTTCGACGAGCTAAAATAGTAGACCATTTAATTGCGGATCATTTTCAAAAGAATTGATTTTACTATATAACCTATAAAAAATGAAAAATTAAATTTTAAAAATAATTTTGTATAAAATAGTAAAAAAATAATTTTTTTAACATAATTTAATACCATTTAGCAGAATTAATTTTAAATACTTATTAGCAGAATTATTATTTAACGCTATTTTAACGTAATTTAAATACTAAGTAGAAAGCAATATATTTCTTCAGAATTACGAAACAATGTAATTTAAAACTTGCAGAATGTAGTTAGTTAGGAATGTTGTTAGAGTAATATACCAAAATTTGAACGGTACTTCGTTTTAATTTGAATACGTTCGAGCACACGGCCTTTGGAAATTAAATGAAAGCGCTAAAATAATTTATTCTGAAAGTACCGCAAAACTATTTAAACAAAAAATATCGAGGCCTTGGAGCCCCCTAAAGTTGCATGGCTCGTAGGCGGTTGCCTACCTCGCCTATTTTATAATCCGACCCTGCACAAAATTCTATAGTATTTTTTATCCCTTGTCTTTTTTTATTTGTTACCGCCATAACGAACTTTGATTTCGCGTACCCCCCAACTAATCCTTTGTGTACCACTGATTTGGGAACCTCTGAGCTAGAGGGTACAGGAAGATGCAGATATGACAGACTAATAGTGGGTGAAAATTCTTTATTTGTCGAAATTTTACACTAGACAGCATCTGCACAAATCCAGCTCACAATACCTGCTCAATATTCTTACCAATCAAACAGTCATAAACACTTCACAGAGTTTTCTTTTTTAGTAAAATATCAGAAAAGCACATGTGAAAATTCAGAGACTATGTAGCCCGCTATAAAACTGTTACACAATTATCAGAATCTCGTTCTAGGAACTAAATGGACACTGCTCACTTCGAACTTCATTTTTCCTTTTGGTTTTTCGGCTTTCGTTTGATCGCTTGGCGAGTTCACTGCTGCTTCGACCGACTCTTTGGTATTTCGCTTTTTTTCCCTGCGAATTGTTCAGTTGTGAACAGTTGTTCTCCAAGAAAGCACAATTGGATTGTTCAATTGTGTATTCTTTGAGAACAACTGTTCACTGCTGTTTCGACCTACTCTTCGGTATTTCACTTTTTTTCCCTGCGAATTGTTCAGTTATGAACAGTTGTTCTCCAAGAAAGCACAATTGGATTGTTCAATTGTGTATTCTTGGAGAACAACTGTTCACTGCTGCTTCTACCGACTCTTTGGTATTTCGCTTTTTCCCTGAGAATTGTTCAGTTGTGAACAGTTGTTCTCCAAGAAAGCACAGTTGGATTGTTCAATTGTGTATTCTTGGAGAACATACGTTTCCAAGAATACACAACCGAACAGTTCAACATAGATTGCTTTTATCTGCTAAAAATGACATTTATTATTGCACTATTGAGGTCGAAATATGGGGTGCTCAGTTAAAAAGTGGAAAATTGAAAGATCAAGAGACAAGCTGAGCACATTGGTGGTCTCCCACAAACAGGATATATTTGTGAATAATGCTGTTGTGGTCCGGAATAACGTATTATCGAGGCAAACAAGACATTTTTCGTGTGCAAGGTTATGCATTTCGTTTAGAGCCTTTAGGCCGTCAATGAAACAGATTATAGATGGGTGGATTATAGCTTAACATCTCATCTCTAAGAGAACCCAAAACAAACTCAAGGAAGCAGTCAGTGACAGTCCAATTTAAAATTATCCCAACATGTTTACCTGGACATAAAATTCCCCTTTCGGTGTTCTCGAAAAGAATGCTCCCTTTCAAAGTGAAAGGAAGGCAAAGCCTTTCTTGCAACCTTTCTTCCGTTTAACATCGCCGGATAATAAATTACGCACCAAAGGCTTGTGCGCGTTAATTGCGAAGACATGGAGGCATTGCTCCTGCTTCTTTCTTCTTTTGACCACATCAGTAACTGCCCTCTCTCTCCCTTTGACCGCATTCCAACCTGTGTTTTTGTGGAAGGGAAATACTTTCTTCTTTCCGTAAAGAGATCTTTGTTGTAGAATGAGGAAAAGTCGAACGATGCGATTTCTATCTGAACCTTGACCATAGATGGGGGTGTGAATCTTCTGTCACATTCATTTTCCTTGTTGCTTCGGTGCTGTTAAAAGTGAGAGGGAAAGTATGATACGATCTGGAATTTTTTTCGGATCCTGATTTGTGAAACTTGTTATTAAATTTCGACTGGTTGGATAATGTTTCCTTCTGTAAAGATGGTCTTCAAATTCTTTTTATTTTTGCTTGCTTTCCGATGTCTAAAAATAAATGCATTTTTATTTTTGCAAATGTTTTGGAAACTTGAGTAAGTAAATCCTAGATGAACAGGAATGGACACTGGTGATCTGCAAGGACCAGGTCGAACCAAAATGGGGGCTGATTGGATTCGTCCTACTAAAAGATCGTTTGGTGCTATTTGGGATTAGTTCAGGTTGGTTTAGCCAGTGGCGAATCCAGGATTCGGGTCTGGGAAGTGGGTGCTGAGGTCATAAAAATTTTATATCGTAGTGACAAATTTCAGACCTCATGCCTTATGTAAACCAAAACACTATAACTTTACAGACTTTGCTCACCTGACAATAAGAATCATAAAGAACACTACAATACGTTCGATAACTTAATAAAAAATACAATGAAATAACTAGACAAAAAATGTTTTGGACCGCGTCAACGCTATAAGTGCATGTGGAATGACTAGAAAAGTAGGAAAATTTACGAGCCTGCCGAGCCAGAAAGCAATGTTGTCACCATTTTATTATTTTTTAAAAAAATGAAAATTAAGAACAAACAGATTTAGTGATTTAAAATAAAATCAAGAATTTTGGTTTAGCTCTGGGGGGTGCAGCCCCATAGTTCCCCCTGGATCCACCACCGGGGCCTCTAGTTTTCCACTCTAGGCTTCTAGTTTTCGAATATCGCCCCTATGTCAGACCAGAAATAAATGAAGCATTTTAAATTAGAAAAAAATTCTGCAATGATCTTGAATTATTCAGAAAATCAAAGAACATTGCATTTTTTAAATAATTTTTGACTAAATCTATTAATTCAGCAACTAGATATTTTACATATACTCCGTGTTTTCGCTTTTATTATTTTCTCAAATGAGTCAACATAACAAGTTAAAGTAACATGGATTTAGACAGGCAGGCTTCAGATTTTGTCCTACAAAATTACCCTATTAGCACAAGATGCTCTACAATATTCATACGATATCTTTACGATGTTGTGGGGCATTCAGAATATCGTGGCAACATCGTGCAGGTATTGAAAAATTTGTTGTGCTAATAGGGTAGGGAAAAATTATTTCAATTTGAATTCCAATAGCATGTTTAAGTTAAAAATGTTTTGGATCTGGACAGTGAGGAAGGGGGGGGGGAGGATTTTTGAGACTTGGCACAGGCGAGACTTGACGGGAGGAAAAAATAACAAAAAGGGCAGTGCTGGACTAAACATTCTAATAATACGACTTTAATTCTTGTTGAAATGGAAGATATTTTTGAAAAAGGATTCCAAGGGACAGTGCTGGGCTAAACATTCTAGTAATACGACTTTAATTCTTGTTGAAATGGAAGATATTTTTGAAAAAAAGATTCCAGGAACAAAGTGGAAATTAGACTCTTCTCGTAACGAACATTATTTATGGTGCAAATAAAACACCTGATAAGGTTAAATTTCGCATCCGCATAGATGTTACTTGTTTATTTTGATATTTTTGTATTATTTAAATAATTCTTTACATTACTATATTTGTCATTTTGCGTAATATCTGTATATCACGAAAAGCTTTCATGAGGGAAATTGTAAATATTCTATACGTATAATGTTAAAAAAAAAAATCGACGGGGGCTATCTCTACGAAACGGCCGCTGGGATTGAGGGGCGTAGAATTACTTACCTTATTCAACTATGATTTTCTGTGCCTAAAGTAGCTGTATGTGACTATTAATTCTATAGTCTATAATGACTATTAGTCTAGTGTGACTATGTGACTCTATCTATGCAAAATTCTTCGTGATTTTCACCAAATTCGCAACTCGACTGTGACTAAACCGTAATTACAAATTGTAAAATTATTTTTGCACTCTTCAATGTCCACCTTTCTCTGTTAAATGAAACTAAAGCCAACTCTCTATGTTATTTTGTTGCGGAGCTATAAGCGTTTAACTTTAGCGCGAAAAGCGTTCATAATTTTTTTCCTTTCCCAACACACCATTAGACCACTATGGAGAGACGCAAGTCTACGTCAAAACCACCGATGAAATTTGTCTGCATTTTGGGAAAGCAATATCAAGAGATTTCTTGAAATATATCGTCATCCGTCAAAAGGATCAAAGTTTTTTGGTTGTTTTTCCAATTATATAGCTTCAAATACGAAATAAATGTAATCTGTTCTTGTGACGTTATGTTCCTTTATGAAATAATTTCCAAAATAAAATAAGTGCAGTGAACGTAATTTATATCAAGTAATAAGTAAATGTAATACGTAATGTAATAAAACAATGCAAATAATAATAAAGCAATGCAATAATAATAAGCAATGCAATAATAATCTATACTTATAAAAGGCAATGTTTGTGTGCGTGTGTGTGTGTGTGTTTGTCTGCGATGTCCAGACGAATCTATCGCACTTACAGCCATGAAATTTGGCACACAGGTAGTCGTAATGGTGACTGAATGCACCTCGAAGCCGAAATTTTAAATTTTAATCTAGAAATTTTTTTATTTAATGTTTTGTGTTGTTTTGGTTGATTTTTCGCACTAATTTCTCAATAGAATAGTTACGAATAAGTTTACGATAAAAATATATACACCATCGGAAAGAGCATGCGATTTCCGTTCTAATGAAGTTAGTTTTGAATTTCTAACGCAATTTACTGAATTTTGAGAAATTTTTAAAAAATACCCAGTTTTGGCATGAAGATGTTACTTTTGATTTTAAATTTGTTGCATCCGACTTTCTAATAATACTATTATTTTCAATTTTTTTCAGCTTATAACTAGAACGGTTGTGTCGGATTTAAAACAACAACGGTTAAAATATCTTCTCAAGTTTTTTTTAAATTAATTTTTTTCTGGGCGGTTGAGAGTTATTTTTATGGAGAGAGTTCCTCGCGCGGCACGGCACTTCGGAACTCAGATGGCTATGTGATTGGCTGAAGGGGAGGTGACGACATAACCTTGAATTGAATGACTGATTATTATTTTCGGCAGTATCTTAATGTATTTATTCGTCTCGCATACTTAGCTTGCAGTATAATAATTTTCACGCTACAATATTTTATTATCGTTTATCGCGAAAAAAAAAATAAGCGGGAAAATCAATAATGTGTATCTTTTGTTTTGATTTTGTTTTCAAAACTTTTTCATGTCATTGTGGGCGTTTTTTTTTTTTTTATTTTGTTGAAGTCCTGATTCCACGGGCAACGCCGTGCGTGTACTGCTAGTAATAAATAGCAGCAAATAATAGGCAGTAATAATAATAAATAGTAGGCAGTAATAATAATAAATAATAGTAATAATAAATAATAGTAATAAATAATAGCAATAAATAATAGCATTGATAATAAATAATAAGCAATAATAATAAAAGCAATGATATATAGCAATAATAATAAACAATGCAATGATAATAAGCAAATAATAATAAAGAAATAAAATAATGCAAATAATAATAAAGTAATAAAAATAATGCAACACGTAAAATAAGCGCAGTGCACGTAATTTATATCAAGTGAGTATAAATTGACTTCATTAGTCATCACGAAATTCGCTCTGAATGCAGGCATTAACTTACAGTTTTTGAGGAATGAAGGCACGAATAAAGTACATAGCAGCAAGAACAAAACCAATATTCTGCTAAAGTGGTGACTATTTCTTGAAACAGTACGAACATATTTTTTATGAATTCATATTCTACAGCAAAACATCCACAACTTTGACAAAGGGAGTCATCGAAACAGAAAAACACAGCAAGAGTGCTAAAATGTAAATGCTGTTTGTGAAGTGCGTTGTTTGTTTGATTCGCTTTATAGGATTTTAATGACTAAAGATGAGGAAAAATAAAAATGTAAACCTATTCGTAAAGCTCAAAATTTGCATGAATGAACGTCACGATTCTATTGTTTTTTTGGTAAAGGAATAATTTTTAATATAAAATAAAATTCTTTCTTCATTTTATTAATACTGTGCGCGCTTGCTGTATGTTGCTAAACAACTGAAAAGAGCACCTGCCCTCGTTAAGCCAGAATACTCCTTTTATCTTATAGATTTCGTCAACGTGCAATTTCTGCTCTAAAGGTTGAATCAATCAGTATTTTTTTTATTTAGAGTAGTTCCGTGTAGTATATCATGTCATGATAGTAATAATAATACAAAATTGCTGCAGATCATATCGGGCTTCTGTGAAGTTCACCCGCAAGAGAATATGTACTCTCATTTGACATATAATCACTCAAAAAGTTCGTATGTAAAAAATTCAATATGGTTGAAATCCATTATGGTCTGTACCCTTCATGCAATGAATCCCAAATCGCCAATGGCAAAAACAAGATGGCTACTAAGGTAAGGGATGCAATGGATAAGTCATAGGTAAAGATTAATCACCTAAAATTTTTTAAAAATTCAAATTTTACCAGATAATTTATAGATTTTTCTCAGACCTTCATAGGCCGCATAAGTAGTTAATCTTAAAATATGACGTCTGCATTGCATCGTTTACCTTAGCAGCCATTTTACTTTTTAGCAGTGGCAATTTGGCAACCGTTGCCGATACAAAAGCGTTTAACTAACTCTTAAGAGATTATTAATTAAGAGTTAAGAGATTAAAAGATTTCAACAGGATCGAATTTTTGACTTACAACCTTTAGCCTTTTGAGTGACAATACAGAGTACAGAGGGTGCCCACTCAAGTCCCTTACCACCCTTTTAACTACCGAATGGCTGCAGCTATCTTCATAAGAGTGGTGTCTAGGCACGGTAAAGTGATTATGCGCTACTGGATGAAACCACTTACAGTGCCACCAAGTGGAAAAAGGGGTAGTTAGCGTTATTATCTCTAAAGCGGTACGAGATAGAGGATAAAAGTGAATTACACAGTTGTAGAGCATCATCGATTTAGCACAAAAAGACACTTTATGGTCATGAATGCTAAAAACGGAACGCTTAAAATGCACATTTGTTTGTTTTCAGCTCCGGAACGTATTTTTCCAACATGACGATGCGCCTGCGCACAAAACATCATCAGTGAAGCAGTACCTGGTAGAGGAATTCGGGGAACAAATAATCGGGTATGGTGGTTTCCAAGAGTGGCTTCCACATTCACCTTATCTGACTTCAATGGACTTTTTCCTGTGGGGTCCTCAAACAGCAGGTGCATGCGACCCTTCATCCAACAATGTAGGACCTTCAATGACGCATTACGGATGCTTGTGTCAACGTGACACCCGTTATGCTATACCGTGTGCAACGTGGAGTTCAAACAAGGGTCCAGGTGTGCATTGTAGCTGACGGAGAGAAGTTTGAACATCGAATATAAAGGTATCTTGTGATAACTGGTTGCTTTTCTTTTCTTTCTAAGAATGTTTTGTCACGTGTCTGAGTAGGAAATCGCGAACAAACAAATACGTGTTTTAAGCGTTCTGTTCTAAGCATTTACGTCCACGAGGTATCTTTTTGTACTAAATATATGATGCTCTACAACTTTGTAATTCACACTTTTCCTTTATCTCGTACCGTTTTAGAGATAATAACACTAACTCCACCGTTTTCCACCAGTTGGCGCTGTAAATGGTTTCATCCAGTAGCGCATAGTCATTTAACCATGCCTAGACACCACTCTTATGAAGATAGCTGCAGCCATTCGGTAGTTGAAAGGGTGGTAAGGGACTTTAGTGGGCACCCTGTATAATTTTCGATTTAATAGCAAGGTCTAAAGTCGGTTGACTTCCTGTGATGCCGAAACTTAAAATATAGACGGGACAAAAAACTGCGATGAGTGAGACAGGTGAAATATGGCACTTCGTTTAATCCCTAGAATTTCAGTTCTAAGTCAACTTTTTTACCAAATTCGTCTATCCGATGAATGCCTTTTATTCCTCTATTCATTGCATACTGAGAACAATAACTCAAAAACAGAACGAGCTAAAGCCATGAAATTCCTTATAGAATGCTTGAAACAAAACTGTAGAACTGTGTCAAACTGCGAACCAAATTCGTCCGAGGATAGACAGTCTATCTGCTTGTCTATCCGCTCAAGTCGAGTCCGATAACTCAGAATTGTAACGAGTTAGATTACTGAAATTTGTTATGTAGTCTTGGCACCAAAATGCCATATCTGTTTCAAATTTCGGACCCAGTCGATCAAAGGAAAGAGTTCCAAAGTGTAAACGCAGTCTCTTCGCTATTCTAGGAAGCTAAACACAAAACACACCCATACAGTGCAAGAATACAAGAAAGTAGAGAGGAAAACACTCTCACTGTCTCGTGGGTAAGTGGCAGTGGAAGTAAGTTAAAAATAAAAAAGAACATATGGTGGATAATGTTTTTCGACTTAACGCAGCGACGGTAGGCAGAATCAACTAGCTTAATACGTTCAGTGCCACGTTCACCACGGATGGTACATGCTAAGCTTTCCATTCAGGCAACGTTTACAATGGATGGTACATGCTAAACTTTCCATTCAGGCCACGTTTAC
>BGPR01042592.1:0-13207 GCA_013235015.1 Araneus ventricosus
AAACGACTTTATAGCTTTGTAACATTGCTCCCCTCTTCAAAGACTGCCGGGACGTGCAGTCTTTGGTGCTTCCTTGCCTTTAGGATAATTTCTCTTCGAAGTTCCCATTCATCCTTCTTTTCTGTAATGCCCATTTTTCACGTCACTTTCTTGTAAGAAATATGCTACAGTGAATTTTGGTACACCAAATAACTCAACAAGCCTAATAAATGCCTGGTATTTAATTTTTTCCAGTAATGTAATTTTACTTGAAAGTGTAAAATTTTTTGTTGGCATCTCAACAACATTTTTAAATTGGATTAAAAAGAAGTTAATAATATGCTATATACCCAAGAGGTTTAATAGTAAGAGTATAATAAATTTACTTATGTTTTTTCCAAGAGCAACACAAATTACCGACTAGCAACAAGCTCAAGGTCCAGTAAAAGGTCTGAACATATAGAAATATATCCTTCACCCAAATAGAATCGGTGTGATTTTATTTGGAAATGTGTGTTGTCTCAAACATTTCAATTATGCATTAATTTGTCTGATTTCCTTCCTTAAGATTTTGCCCAAATAAGCAGAATTGACCGCATTTCTTGAACATTAAAAGTTTTGAAGCAGATATATGCAGGTTTTATGTTGCAAGCAGGTGCGGTTTTGATATTTTATTGGCTCTTGGTGATAACCCAGAATGAGTACCAGTTGTTCATGAGGTAGCAAAATATTTTTTTAAATGGTATTGCAATATTTTAATGCTTTTGCCATGATCTCTGTGAAAGAGGTTTTTATAATTTTTCCTTGTTAAAATATGGCTCACTAGTTAGAGGAATCTTAATTTGATTATTAAACTTTTACTTCTGTTTTTAACTATCAATATAATTTAAACCACTGCTTAGTTTTAGAAAACTGTTAGTTTTATACATTTAATTAGACAGAGGAAATGAAACTAGCTTGATCTACCTAATGATTGTTTTGAGAATTGTCAGTTTGATCAATTATGAGTTCATAGACAATTTGATAAATTTAGAATTCCACAGAATCTTTGTATTGAATTATAATGCCTATTAATGACTTAATTGCAGTTTAAAAATAAAATATTTTGATCCTCATACAGCCAATTGGTAAATCAAATAAATGGATAATTAGTTATAGTGGAAAAAAGCTGCTGCAGTTTTTCATGAACCTCAATGTAAATGTATATTTATGTGTGTGTGTGTGTTTTTATTTGCAGGTGTTTTGATCGATTTTTTAAGGCTGTGAATTCTAAAGAAGGTAAATTGATAGCCAAGAGGAGAGCTTTCTTAATGAATGATCTAGAACTCTTGGGATTAGATTACTTGTGGCGAGTGAGTAGTTTTCATTTATTAGTGTATTAATAAGCTGTCAAACCTCAATATAATATTCCCTCTGATATAACAAATTTTAATGTTTCAAACCAAACTCCTATACCACTAATGTATTTTCGACTGCGTGTAACAATCTTCAAAAGCAAGGACTTCATTCAGAAATAGTGTACCAAAATTTCCACTTTTCAAGTTTAGTTCAGCTCTTTAACAAAAAATCACTACTTACTTTCATACTTTTGAGATATAAATGTAATTACAATTAATTTTGCTGTTTAATTTTTTTACGAACAAATGCTTATTTTGATTTATTATAGCCCATTGCTAATTGCAATTTAGTGCAATTAATTTTTTCAACACAGAAATGCTTTTAAGGATTATAGGAAATCTTGTGTAGCCAATACTTGAAAAATCGGATATTGAGAACTTCTAGATAAGCCTTGGAGGGTTCGTTATAATGAGGTTTGATTGTAAATGTTTCATTCCTTAAGACATTTAAGAAAATTAATCAGTGATTTTTTTTTTTTTTTTTTTTTTTATTTTTTAAAAAATTTAAAAAAATTTAAAAATTTTTTTTTTTTTTTTTTTTTTTTTATCATTCTTATGCACATTATACAAGTTATGAAAATTTTTAATACTTTGAATGGTAATCTTGTTTCTGTAAAAAATATTAAAATAGGAAAGTAGGCCTGTTTGTAAATTCTGAAGGAAATGGTATTTTTTCCTCTGTAGTATGCTAATGTTTGCAAATTGGAGTAAAGTTCATTGCATCTTCAGATACGTTCTTACTATTGTTTTTCATTTTTCTAATAAGAAATGAATTACAGAAAATATAAAATGACTGATTAAAACAATCTCTATAGATTTTTTAGATTCTTAAAGTGATAAAATTATTTTGAAAATAGCATTAATGATTATAAATAGATTCTTGGATTAATGTCAAAATAGTAATATTTATACATTGTAACTTTGTTAGTGATGTGTAAAATTGTTTGTTCGTTATCTAAATCTACATTTTTAAAATCTTTTTTCGAAATGCATATTTCATTTCTAAAATATTTATAGAGTTTAAAATATGCTTTAAAAAATACAATTTGAAAGCAGCTTTTCACCCCAAAATGACAAGTGAAAGGGGTGGGCAATGATTGGAGACTTTAAACTTCATGATAAAAGTGTACATTTATGTTATGTATGACACAGAAAGAAAATATTTTCCTTAAACATGAATGATAAATAAACTATTGTACCATATTTACCTTTTCCATGCAAAATATGCAGTAATAACTGAAATTGATATTCTTTTCTTACAGGTTGTACTTTGTGCTAATGAAGATGTTGCCAATAGAGCAATAGAACTTTTAAAAGAAACTTATACAAACTTAGGACCCCGGTTACAAACTAGTCAAATGGAAATACATGAAGATTTTGTACAGTCCTGTATGGATCGTTTAAGAGCAGCATTTGATACAATTACTGTTATTGAAGGAGATAAAGATAGTGTAAATAGAGTACGTCAAGAGACTACAAGAATGGTTCGAATTTTAAAAGTCCTGCGGGAGTATGTGGGACAGTGTGATGGTGACTATGGTGAAGAGAGGTCCATTTTACCCATGGCAAGGTAACCTTTTTTTTATTGTAAGAAAACATTGACATTTTATATATGTGTTAGTCAGCTTAAACACGGCAATTAAACAACTAAAGACCTATGTGAATTAAAATAAGCATATAGTTGCTCTATCGTAGAAATAATTCATAGATGCAGTTTTGCAGAATGAAGTTCCGAAGTTGTTAATCTATGGGTGTTTTTTTGAGTACCCCCCCCTTATACTAATGATTTTTCACTTTATGTTCCATCCAATGCAAGTTTCAACATAGAATGTATATTTTTAGAGTTTAGCTTGTCCCTTGGGTATGAGGAAAATGTTTTGATAATGCATAATACTAATATGGATCAGCTGGAACTTGCTAAAGTGCCTTATTATTTACTTTTAAGTATTCATGTTTCCAGACTGTTGAATCTTTTAAATGCTAAGGACAACTTTTATTATACATGTAAAAAAAAAAAAATTTCTCATGTTCTAATTAAGTATAATGATGGCGAGAAATCCTAATTCTGTATTGCTGGTGTAATTTTATGATATGTCAGTGTCCCACTATTCTACCACGCATTATATAAACCTTCTGCATAGTTTTGTAGAACATCAAAATATGTTGGATATTTGTTCAAAACCACAAATGGTGAAGAGAATTCAATTTGAATTTTAGGATATATATTATTTTGCATATTCTAACAAACTCTGAAACTTAATGCTGCATACCTCATAAAAGTTGCTTTTTAGAACATCTTTTCTTGCAATAGTGTTCTTTAATACAGAGTGGTACTTTAGCAACCACATTCAAAAGTAGTGTCCTTTAATTAATTATCTGCCTCTTGATTTTCTGTAGCCTGAATTCTTCCAATCTATAAAAGTTTTGAGTTTTCATCAAAAACCAAATTAGAAATGGGAGGAAAATAAACATCTAGATCCCTCAAACAAATCACAAGTAACATAAATGTAAAATTTCATTTTCAAGACTCAAAATATCAAGACTAAAAACAATATATATATTTGAGAATAAAAAAAAAAATGCATGTGCTGAGATTTAAATAAATCAGATTGGATTTGTATTTTTCTTATTATACGTGTATAAAAATAAATGTATCAACTTCATTAGTAATTGAGAATTCAATCATATTTGTTCATTAATTACTCTCAAAGACTTAGGCAAAACAATCTGCTCTGTTTCTTAGGGCACATCGTGGAAAGCAGCTATCCCTTACCATAAGATTTTCTAATCAAGGCCGTAGTTTTGATGATACAGAAGTGTGGACTCATATGAACGACACTTTAGGAGCAGTACGACGCCAAATTTTGACAAGGTAATATCTTGTGAAGACAAAAAAGCTAATTGTGTAAAATTTTAATTGTTCTATATTTTGAATTTTTGGTAATCCTTGAAATTAACATTCTTTCAGGGTCAAAGCAAACAATGTAAATATGAAAGTAGATCTGTTTGTCAATGGCGAATTACTGGATCCTGCAGACGATAAAAAATTAGTTTCACAGTTACCACTCAGGGATAAAATGGTAAGTATTTAATATTTTTAAAAATTTATTATTTCTAAATGCATTGTTCCTTAAAAATCAAGCATAAGTATAAGTTCTGTAAAAGAAATCACGGCCGAAGTGTAGGGCAGAATTTAAATATTATCTAGCACAGAGGTAGGCTTACTTTTGACCAGACATGAAACGTTTCCGCTTTTTCGGCATCGAATTTAATCATTCTTGGGATTGATGCAAATCTGCATTAAAATTTTTGTTAATGTGTTGGGGGGGGGGGGGGAGGTTGCTCACGCAAACAAAAACTGTACGCTGTGTCAAAATTTTGCGTATGGCTCTAAAGTGAAAGAGTTTCGAATTCATAAGATATTGCGTAATCCTGCCGAAAGCCGTTCAGCGTCTGAGTTATGTAGCGTTTTGACGCGCTTTGGGTTCAAAGTTTGTCATTGGGAGGATTGCCTGAAGGTTGTATTCTTTTCTTTCTCGTTTCATCCAATCAGAATTCATTCCGAATTTTGATTGGATGAAAGAAAATCATCCACAAAATTTTTCTAATCTGAATTTCATGAGAAAAAAAATCACTAGCTCTTCGTGAAGGAAGCCATTTTTTCACATTCTTTTCTTCGTTATTGTTTGTTATTTCAGTTTCATTTTTGTTAGTTTTCCTTCCCTAACGTTTGTCTATCAACACAGACGTAACGCATTCGTGCGGAAATGCAGATTTCAGCGTTTTCGGCAACGTGGATCGATGTAAATCTGCACTAAAATTTTTCATAATGCTTTGGTGGGGGAGGGGCTGTGAACACAAAAGACGTGAATAGCACGCGAAAACTGTGTGCCATGTGCACATTCAAAATAATGTCATATTTGATCGATAAAAAATCGGGAAAAATGCATATTGAAACATTTTTCAAATTAGAATGTTAAATACAAAATGATAAGCAAAAAGCAGTGCGCTTTTGAATATTTTAGAAAAAAGATTTTTTGTGGGATGCCATTGATAGTAACGAGGAGGAACTTGATAGTACGAAAATAGCTATGAGGGAAAAAAATGAAAATAAATAAATAAAAACAGAGCAAAATTTAGAAAATGGAGGAAAATAGCAGACTGGAGCATAAAAGAAAACTTGAACTGTTACCTCAAAAAATGAGAAACAAAAGTTTTAATAATTATGTATAATCAAAAAGAGTTTTTACATGGCCATATTTTTTAGTGAGATAATTTTTACCATAGTTTTTATTTTAACAAAACTTTATATGTTACTCATTTTTCTCCCATTAATTTTCTTTTAAATAAATAATAATTCTACAATATTTTTAATATCTCAAGCACTTTTTGTATAAATTTATTCATTTATTGTCCAATTAATCATACTTATTTTACCTCACGGTGTTTACGTTTGATACGATTCCATATTTATGACGTTCAGCTTTTTTTGTTCCAAGCCTGTGTCATGTCTGTTTGACACAAGAAAACCTGTACCTGTTAAATACAGACACCATTCATATTATAGTTTCAATATTTTAGTCACCAGTAGGTTAAAAATACTGTTACATGATGATTTTTGGTAGTAAAATGGTCATAAAATCTTTAAAAGATGTTTTATGGATTGACTACATTTAATGAACAATGTAAGACTTTTTTTTTTTAAGATTATACAATTTGTTTGCTAAAAAATTCAGTAAATGTGGCATTATGCACTTTTTTTTTTTTTCCCCGCCTGGTATTACTCCCTGTGACTTTTGGTTGTAGGTTGATTTAAGACGGCAGGTTTGCTCCAAAAATGTAGATAATTTAGCCACTTGAAAGAACCATATAACATTGCACATCGGACCAATTTAAACATGCTACTTTCTCTAGCTGATATTATTTTGTGAACTAAAATTAGGAAATGAAAGTAGCAAAGTTGAAAAAAATAAGTTCTGAATTGTCAAAGTCAAGTGAAATTGCAAATACGCAAAATTTCAGTTAAATATTAAAAAGAAAATTAACTGCTTAAAAACATTTCTGACCTCAAATGCCCTTCAAATTTTAGTCAACCACGTAAACTTTCCAATTTTTATTTTTTAATCCTCTTTTACTTCCAAAATTCTGTCTACTCCACCACTTTTGCCCTTGGTGTCAAAAATATAAACTTTTTATCCCCTTTATGAATTGATTTCCCATGGTCTAAAATAGCATATATATGAAATGGTGTTGTGTTTACCCCAGCACATTCTTTGTACTTCAGCTCTAAACTCTTATTCTGTGGATTGTACAAGGTGGTCATAATTAAACAGCCCACATGGCTTCCAAGCAGAAATGGCCCAAGTAACTTTACCAACCGAACAAGGCAACAACACAGTACCCCCCTACCACAACAATTGCATTTTTTAAATTTTACAATAACTGTATTCTGAATGTCGAACAAACTTCAAGTCGCGTTCATTTGACATGATTGCGCTTCCAGTTGGTCGCTTCTGAGTGGATCGCAGATAGGTTTTGATAAGTTTAGAATAACTTCTCCCACCAGCAGCAACAGCTACCTGGCAGAGTCAAAAAAATCCTCAAACACACTGGTATTATTCAAGATAACGGGAAGGAGCACTAATACAAAAGGGGGGATTGCCATTTTTCTGTAGCTTTCATATTTTTTAAACCAATTTTTTCTTCTCTCTCCCATTTTGCCGCCTCGGGCCACCTTTGCTCACAAGATATAATTAACTGTCCCTGATGTATGTAGATAGTATCACATTAGTAGAGGAAACAATTATAAAATCTACTACAGTAATGAATCATGATTGATTATATCTGATGTTTTTCATTTTACAGATCATATCTGCAAAATTGTGTCAGATTGGCACAAACATGCCATCTTCTCCAGATTCTAGCTCGGACAGCTCTACTGGTTCACCTCAACATCCCTTTGATGGACCCAATGTTGAAGCTGAAAATTGTCTTCCTGGTGTGGTAAGTTATTACAAACTAATTAGCTTATTTAAAAAAATAATTTTAAAAAACTGGCATAATATTATTTATGCTTATTTGTCTATGATAATTTTTATTAATAATAGGTTAGCTGATATAATTAGAACTTATTTTTTACAGGAGGTGGCTGCAAAACAATAGGGAATAATTTGGCTTAATTATTTTCCATCTACTTTTCAGTGTTCATTCATACTGCAAGTCTCATAAATCAGACCTAGAAATCTGCATAAGCAGAAATTTTTTAAACAGTTTCCCATGTATCACAAATTAGTGTAATAAGTTGTCGATCAGATTTGAGGAATTGGATGACCTCCTTCCTCCAAATGGATGCAGTTAGAAACTAACTACATTTTTATAGATTTAATTTTTGCTGTTGAAAACTGTATTTTAAGAGATGAATTTCCTACGCAAAATTGAACAATTCCGATCGGTTGCATAAAAGTTGCGCTAACCACCTAACAGTTTTATTTTCTCTATTGTCTAATTAAATGACACTTTATGTTTTTGGATTGTGTTGTCTTATTGATTCAATTAAGGGTCCGTAGAACACTTCAGATGTTAATGAGTTACTCTTCATTTTTTGTGTTGAATTATAATGTCTTCGAATGGCGTAATTTCAGACTATAAGTGTAAAAATGCCATAATTCGATGCGCAAGTGGAGCTCGGGATAAGCCGTTAAAGGGTTAAATGCAACATTAAAAGTTTTTATGTAGTATTTTTTTAAAAACAGTTACATCTTAAAATTAGCATTTTCCTATAACAATATCCATATCTGAAGATCTCATCGCCCAGAGTTTACAAAAGTAGGTTATTTCAGTGGTATACTTATTTATTTACATAAAATTTTTGAAAGACATATGCTTCTCTATTTAATCAAACAGATTTATTTTCTAGCTGAATAAATAGTATTTAAAAAATTATACTTGAGTATGAAGCGTTGATTGGATTCTGAAATTCTTTATTCTTGACATTACTTTGAAGAACTCCTGAATTTGATGCATAATGAAGCAATTTTTTCTGTAATATGAATATAATTAAGTATAATTTTAGATATTTTTCAAATGAATTCTGTGTTTATACGAGTTGTTACAATAGATATATTTTCAATATTTTTTTCTAGTTAATGTCACAACAGCAAGGTTATGCTCAGTTTCTTTTTCAATTGGCTGACTTAGGATGCAATTTAAATATCCCTGCACTTCGAGATGAAGCCCATGCCGTGTTAAAATTAATGCCACCTGGTTAGTATTAATTTTGTTTAATTGCTGTTAATTAGCTTCTTTTTATGGTTTTATTACTAAAGTATCTATTTTAATAAACCATATGTGAGACTTGAAATTTCATATGCATCTTTATGCTTATGTTCTTTAATATGCATCTTGTGTATTATATTTTAAACATGATGTGAAGAATGTCTTTCTTGGGAAAAAAATTATTAGTTTTGAATATTTAATTTATATTTTAATTTTTATTATCTGCTTTTTCATGTGTTTATTTAATTTGCACATGCGAGTTGCAGTGGAGATATGTATTTCCATAAGTGTGTGTGATTGTGCATATATCATCAGTATTCATAAATCTATTCATTTTAGACACACATACATATGAAAAGCTAAAGACGATATGTTTAGAGAACTCCAAAATGGGAGAAAAGTCCTCATCGCCATCCTTAGAAAGTATCTTTTATGCAACATCATCATCTGAAGTTCTTTACACATTGGAGGTCAGTATATTCATGCTTTTATTTGTATTTTTTTACAATACAAATGAAGGGAAGTTCATGAACATTGTACGCAATTATAAAATTCATTCCTATATATATAAAATGGTGTTGAAAGACTATTCTGAAGCTTATAGAAGAAATAAAACTTGTGTACATGGTATATATTGTTATATGAACTTACAATATATAATTCTAACGGTAGGAAGAGGATATCCCATCTGAATGAATTAATAGTATACTAGAAAGCTTCAACAAAATTATTTCACAGTGCATTCATCTTTTTTACTTTCTCATATACGAAGTATATAAAGAGAAAGTATTGTAATCATCGAAAAATTCGAACTGGAGATTTTGACGAATCTCCATGTTTTAAACATCCTTGAGTCGAAAAAACACAATTTTGGAATTGTGTGTCTGTCTGTGCACGCAGTAACTCGAAAACTATTAGGGCTATGCAGATGAAATTTGATATGTGATCTTGACACATAATTTGTAGGTTTCTATCAAATATTGGACAAAATCCATCTACGGGAAGTCTGTCCGTGTTCATGTGAATACTATAACTCAAAAACTTGAATAGCTAGATGGATAAAATTTGGTACACAGTTTTATCATCAGGAATGTAGGTCTGTATCGAAGTTTGAGCCAAATCCGTTAAAGGGTTGACTGTCTGTCGGTCTGTATAATCGCATGCTTCTAAACATCATAACTCGTAAATCTTAAAGCTTTGATAAATAAAAATTGGTATGAGGCCTGCTAACAATAATTGTAGATCAATGTCCAATTTTCATTTCAATCGGTCGAAAAGAAGGTGTTCAAATCGCCTATTTGTCTTTTCTCATCAGACAATGACTCAAGGCTGTTATTGCGTAATTGCATGATTCACTTGCACTAATCCTTTCCGCTTCTACCCACACCTTTCACCTCCAAGCTTCCGGTTCCTAAGCTTTTTTCTCCACTGCATTAGGGACGCTTGTTCCTTTTACTTCCTTATAGCTTATTTCTTCTCCGCATGTGTTGGGAGTATACGAGAAAGTTTAAGTGAGACCACTTCTGCTGGTTATTCCTTTGGATTGTCCATTATAGAAATCTGTTTGACTTGAACTCTTGAGTGTTTGAAATGTTAAGCTGTCTTGTTACTCTCTACTAGCACAAATATATTGCATAATATTCAAAATTGTGCAGTTTTTGGCAATAATTTGTTACTTAGATTTTTGCTCCTATAAGTTTTTGATAGATGAATTGTAGGAGTAACTTTATTTTGATTCATTTCTGTAAAGTATCTTAACTACCATTTAGAATGAAAATAATTCGAAATTTCTTATTTAAGTATGCATGTAGTAATAATTAATATTTATATATTTTTCAACTTGTTCTATGTAGAGGAGTCCGTATAATTTGCAGCTCTTGTTAATTATAAATTTTTGGATGTTTTTTTTAATTAAAATTTTTGTTATATTTTGGAGTAAATAATTTGAATGTGAAACGCAATAAATTTTACCTTTCAAAAATTTAGGTGGCTTCTGTTTTGATTTCAACTCACTTTTTTTTAGGTTGTATATACCCTTCTTATGCCTGCTCATAATCCCATGTCTGAAGAAGCTCAAAGTTTCCAATACAACTTTGTCCGTAGTGGAGGTGTTCCAGTGACACTTGGAATGTTAACTAAGAATAATTTCCTTTCCAATGCAGATGTTCCCACTAAAAGGTAAACTATTTCTATAATTGAGAAGTTGCAATTGTTCTTTGACTGTAACTTAACATTATCTCAGAATGACAATTAAAGTGTAATTGTCAGTTTTGTCATCTCTAGTTCTGACAATTGCACGTGTAAAAGGAAAAGATCTTTGTTTAGTAAATGCCTTCGGCGATCAGCTTATTTACCGAGATTATAATTTCAATTGAGCCTCTTATGCATAATTTGATATTCATAGTTCCCTTCACAAGATAATATTTCCTTGGTTTCAGCAATGGAAGGGAAATGTGCAATTAAATATTTGCTTAAACAAGGAAAATGGTTTGAATTTCATTACAATAATGAGAAGTATTGTTTAAATTATTGCAAAAAATATTTTTTTAAATTTGAGAAAAATGGTAAGGCAACTTAATTGATATCATTGAAAAGATAATTTGTTGAATTTTCAGATGGTGTGAAAATCATTTTTGAGTTTTAATTTTTTAGGAAGTTATCAAGAAAAAATGCCAAAATTTCGCTTAATTTTTCATTAAAATTTCAAAAAAAACCCTCGCCCAAGGTGCACATTTTTACCCTCAAAAGAATGTTTGTGCCAAATTTTGTAGTTCTAGGTCTAATGGTTTGCCCTGTAAAGTTCCAACATATGGATGCACATTCTCCTTTATTCTTACTAGAAATTAATAGTCATAATAAATTTAATATTTACATCTTCTGCTAAAGAAATTGTTTCATTAATTCCTGTACTGGAAATGTATTAAGAAATTTTATTTTACAAGTAGGATATTGTATCCATTTTTTCTTCAATCCTACTGTTTGGGTATGTCTTGTATATTTTTTGAGTACATGCTATTTGAAACTATGTTTCCATTAATTTTATAATTTTTAATTATTCCAGAGCTGTCTATCTAATAGTGCTTAAAATCTGTAAACTCCTGTTAACCACTGTTGGAAAATGCATTGTGCAAGTTGAAACAGAAGCTATTAGTTCACGTAGTTCTCCTGGCTCATTATCACCATCATCTCCAAATTCAGTGCTCACAGGCAAAATAGCTGTTTTGCAACAAGCCCTGACTCACATCCCAAATCCAAACTCTGAATTTATGTTGAGGAATGTGTCAGCAAGACTAGCACAGCTACTCCATGATCAGGTAATGTAATGAAAGAAATTCTCATTATTCTTGTATTGATCTGAAATTTTTTTCATTTATATAAAGTTATTATGTACAGTCAAAACTTGCATTATTAAGTTCCAGCAACCAACAAATGTAAGAATAGCCATTTCTAATACAAAATGAGTCTTGAACATTTTCTTACAGAAGTTGCTTATCATTAACCCTTTGAGGACAACTGTCACTTGGGCATGCCAGCTTCTCATTGCATTTCACGTGTGACTGTCCTCAAGAGTTAAAACATTAAATTTTGACTTTCCTCATGGTTTACCCTGTACATAGTTTCTCTTTCCTATAATCTGAAGTATATCCACAATTGCCAATGAGATAATGGGTTACTTCTTGGACAGTTGAAAGGGCTAACGTCTTTTTCTTACAGTGACTTGGATATCAGAGAAAATACTTTGTTTTAGAACCTCATATTTATAGGATATTTTGAGATTTTGTTTGGTCGTAATCCAAAGGTTAAACTTAATTTAATTGAAATCGACCTGGATGATTTGTTCAAAGAAAGTTTTATTTGCTAATCATCTCTCATTGTAATTTTTTTTTTTCCGATAAATGTCTTACTTTACCCTTTCCCCCAGTATGCAGTGTTAAACAGGATTTTATTAATACACAAAATACATTAGTGCATATTGGAGAAAAATCATCATTACATTAATAGAGAGGTTTGAAAGCTCCTTACATCCACCACAATGGAGACTGCAGTGAGGATGCGTTTATATTCAGATCCATTGTAATTAGGCAGGAATGTTGTGCCACTTATTCATTGAACCTGGTGATGAGGTTGAAGTCCAATATTACAGGTGTCTTGCATAACAGTTCCTTTGTATCCCCACTAGTCAAAATCTAGAAGGCAAGGGGTAGCTGCGAAACATTCTTGATACATGTATACTGTTGCTCTCCATGAAATTCAAATTCACCAGCTCTTTATTACTGTACTAATGTATCCATTCTTGAAATGTCCCCATCTGAAATCACCATACTTTGGGATCTGTAACATTCTTGTGAACAATGCCCTCTAACAGTTAATGGCTACATTTCCAGATGTAATTCCACGTGCAAAAATTGTTCATGCCTGGTGGAAGAATTCGACTTCATTGATTATATTTTGAAATTATGACTTTTGTATAATTTTTAATAGGCAATAGCTCATCGTCCAGATCTGAATACTGTCAAGGCTATTATGAAATGTATTTAATGCCTTCTGGTTCCATG
>BGPR01042594.1:0-13207 GCA_013235015.1 Araneus ventricosus
CGTCGCTGATTTACGGCCTACCACATCTCCCGCAAACCTGCAGCAGCTCCTTCCCTTCCATTGGTTAGCTGGATGGCTGAAGACAGGGTAAGACACTGCAAACCCCTTTGGCCGTGGTAGTGCCATGGAGGACCGTGAGATCAGTGAGTGCAGTAGAAATAGGCAGGTGTGCTGTCAATTCTAGACAATGACTATTATCCAGCCTACAGAATCTGGATCTATTTCTTCAGCATCTCTCAGTTTATGAGGTTTTTATAAGCCATCCTTGTTCGGAGACCAACCTTGGTTTGCAGGACACTGGGTGTCAGACACATCTCTCAGGGAGGTGCACCTTCTTACATTTTCCCCAGGCACACTATCTTACAAGGCTGCTTACTTGACAGTCAGCTTATATTTGTGCGCAAGATGCTTATTCCCTGCCTTTAGATGGTAACTTATTAGCCAGAGCTGCAAAGATGTACTGGGTCAGACCATTAAATTTTACCTCAGGAATGGGTTAGTCTGTCCTTATTTTTCAACATGGACCTTCTGGTGGTCAACAGAAAAGACTTTCCTGGAAGAACAAGATTATAAGATTAGTAGGGAAAGAAACAATACTAACACGTGGATCTGGAAACATGTAAGTATTCTTCATTATTGATCTAATTAGAATGGTGAAATTACTTTTCTTCCACATTACAGTTTATTAAGGGAGTTTGAGATGATTTAAATTAGATCATTTTTTTCCTATAAACACATTTTCTTACTTTTGTAAAGATGGATGGTTTATAGACCAGAATACAAGTAATTGCCAAGGGTTTTCTCATTGACATTTTAGACATTTCTGCACGGTTTTCAGTCCTTGACACTAGAGCTACCTTCAATTTTAACCCACCTAGCTTTTTTAGATATAACAGAAGTTAATAAGTTCATTTATTTTTTATATTCATTTTAAAACTGTAGTCTTGCTGTATCCATGAGAAAGTTCAGCTCAGAAGAGCTGAATCGTGTAGTCTCAAGGAGTGCAGAAAAGAGATTCTCAACAAGTCTATTACAAGTTTGCAGATGGGAAGCGTACAGTACAAGCCTGCGGATATATGAGTTGTAAAAGACATTTTACTAGTTGGCGGTACGCTGGGTGTAAGTTTGCTTTATATAGATATTACCTTCAGGTCATTGCTCCAGTATCTTATGAGGTGGAGCTTAGTGCAGATCAGTTGGAAGAACTTTGGAAGAGGAAAGCAGTTTTCTCGGGGTCACGTGGGAAGAAACAACACCACTTGTGGATCTACCTGGAAGCATCTCTCATTTTTATACAGATTAGCTACAGAATATTTACTTTCAATGGTTTAGGAGTTATAATTCAATTTCTGCTTTACCAGTATTATCATTCAAAGATTTTCTTCAGATAGTTCGTCTTTTCGGGTTGCAGGAAAGCTCACTTGGACTCCTTAAGTGTTTCGACCATTAAAAAAAATGCGGTCACTATCTTAGGACAGGATCAAAATATTTCCTACTGGAACGGTGGTTGTACATAAGTAGCCTTCATTAATTGGAAAGAGCTGGACAGCGTTTTTTTTGCGTTGCTTGACTGCTTATCATAGATCTGATTTACTGACAGGCAGGGCAGCTGGACTGTCAGTTAAAGAGCACCTTGCCTTTCGGGTCATTAGTTCAATTTGCAAGCGATAAACTGGCTACTAGAGATGTTGCTTTTAGTACCTGCAGATTCAGTATGGGGAACCACCTGGTAGTAATGTGCCTTTTTTGGGTCCTCTCCCCTAACTTGTAGTTTACCTGTTAGGTGCTTAAGGTACAAGTCTAATCTCAGAATTTTTCCAAGCTAGAATGACATTCCTTAGTCCATGGATGTAGGTAACAGGAGGAACTGGGAGGGGCTAGGACAGGTTTGTGCAGGAGGGATGTAGTTGGGATATCCATAGATGTTTGTGCACCTTTACTCTGAAAGCTGCGTTTTAGAGACCTCTCAATTCCACCAGTCAGCATTTCAGATTCAAATGACCTTGTTCCCTTGACATACTTCTCTGTCAAAGTCACATTTAATGCCAAACTGGCATGTAAAACTGTTGTGACAGAGACATTGCCGAGAGTATTAACAAAGTACAGTGTATCCCCTTTTTTATACATGCCACCTTTATTGAAATAAGTACCTTCTAAGTATTCACTCTGGAAGAATATTCCTTACAGAGTTCTTAATGAAGACTTTAGATAATTCTGAGATTTAATGCGATGCAGTATCGTCGAGTATCTGGGATGGAAATAAGACAGAATGATTAGTTTTATATGATATATTTTATTATGATATCAAGATTATCACAGCAATATGCTCTATAGCAATGCCACAGGTCACTTACAGTATCATTTATAAACAAGTTGCTTTAATTAATGCGATACAGGAGCTCACCGTACTTAGTCAGTCAGATTCCACTTCAGCCTGTTTGCTGGGTCTGGTTCAGCTACGCTTTCGAGCTGCTTGTGCTATTTTTACCCGGACGGAGATCGGATGAGATGGGGAGGTTACAGGGGAGGTTCAGACAAGTAGTTGCGTTTTAAATACAAAAGGCTATTGTGTCTGGAAGGAAAGTTTAAATTCAAGGCAGTATAGGAGGTAGAGGATCTCAAATGAGTCCATGGAGACGTTAAGCATAATTCAGCCAAGTCATTTAAAGGCAATCGTCTTTGAGAAGTGTTTTCTTCAATTTTTTTTGAATGGATCAATTTTAGAACTCGTAAGTGGTATAATGGATATATAGTTTGGATAATTATATACTGCACTTTTTTGGTCTAACTTTTTTCAGAAAATAAATTACTAATCTCTTACACCTTGAGGCAAAACTAACTAAACATGTGACTTTCTAATTTCGACCTCTTTATAGTATATTTCAGAAGGACGTTCTGAAGATTAGTTTAGAATTAACATTTTGTCTTGTATTTAGTATATACTCAGTAGGTTAATTTCCTTCTTTTAAAGAATTTCCCTTTAGGAAGATGCTCAGTTCAGATAACCAAGTGGTAATGCTTTGAACTTGGAGAATTTCTTCACTTTTTTTTAGAATTGTGTTTAAAGCCATTTTAGAATTGCAGACAAGACTTTTAGAGTAAGATTCTTTTCTGTTAGTTGGATGAAAGAGGGTAGAGGAGATCAGTAGGTCATGCGGGACATTGGTACGGATATTTTGGTAGTCAGGTGTCAAGATGCACCATATCTCTCTTCCACTGCAACCCTGCCTTTGTAGACATATTTTTTTGTAGGTCAAAGTTAATTTAAAATTAGATCATGGCTAATCTTCTAAATCAAATGGAGTCTCCTCAGTACATGTAGATTTAAATTTTACATTTTCCCAGGGAATTTCTCAAGGAATTATCAGGCATTTGTTCCATTCAGATTCAGTTTGCAGGTTTTTTAGCATTTGGTGCAATGACCCTCTGCACAAGTAAAAGAAGAGTCAGGACGGGTTAGTATTTGCTCAGGCCACGTGGCCACGCGTCTTGTGTATGTGCTTTAAAAATGATATAACAGAATAGTCTTGATGAAGACATAAAGGACAGAGTCTGGAAGAGCGCAACAAGTGGTTTATTAATTTGATGAAGACAGTTTGATTTCATTTGCAAGGTAAACGTTATTTATGGAATTAAGTTTTGAAAAGGCTTTTGGATTTACCGAAGAAGGTTAAGCGCGAAAAGATTCTGATCTGGCAATTATGTATGTAGAAGATTTTTTTTCAGGATAAGTAAAATTATTTTTGTACATTGTGCTGAAGTCATCAGGAGGCGAAAATCTCTAGATTTGCGCAGGTGAGTTTAGATTTTGAAAACTGGCTGGCTACGTTCCTTTATCAAGATGCTTTAAATTGCCTTCGATTCTTCCCTTTATTGTTATGGGGATAGGTGAGCATTATATTTTTCTGTTTTCTAGTCCTCATTCATTATAACTGAATCTTGATTCTGAATTCAGATTTGTGTACTTTTTTCGACTTTTTTAAAAAATTAGTTTGGAATCCAGAAGTTTGTGATAAGAATAGATTTTGTTTGTTGCACCTAACTAAATATTCATTTATTTTTCACCGATGCTTCCATGCCATAATTACAACCCTAAGATGGTGGGTTAGATTAGTATAGATATTTAGGAAAAAGGCCAAGAACTTTATATTATATCATTATTAAAATTCATTCAGATTCAAATGCTTATGGCATTTTATACTAGATTCATCATTACATAAATATAGTTCATTCTTACCACTAGTATATCTATTTTACCTCAAGGTCTCAGAAATCATCTTCCCCTACGTTGCAAGATTTTTCCAACATCTTTTGAAAGTTGATTTTTTTTAAAATGAGGATGGTCTATCATTCAGAAATTTAATGCTTATATACCTACTATAGTAGAATTATTTAATTTGTAATTTCAAAAGTCTCCTTGCAAAAAAAACCCACGGAAATCTTTTCCAAGACACGTTTTTAAAAGTTTACTCCCTGCCAATTATTTCTCTGCTGGCAATGTTTTATAGATCTTTTTTCGAACTAGAGAAAACGCCATCAGATCAATATTCTTTTTTAACTAATATATCGATAATGTAAATTTCAAAGAATGATCAATTTCTCTTCAATCCAGTCTCAATCTGCAGAAGTAATAAGATTACCATGTGTAGTATGCTTGGCCAGTAACAACCAAAACCAATAAAGTTGATGTACGTATTTTCATATTTTGTCTTTTTTTCATGATTCGACCCAGGGCGTTCCTATAATATATACATGATGAGTCTAGTTTAAGATAGGTGGAGGCCGACAGAGTGTGATTCTCGTCATCATGCAAGATGAGAATTTGCGTCAATTTCCTGCCTAACGTAAAGCACTAAGTTTGTTAATGCATCAAGTTCAACGGAAAATGAATTCACGAAAGAATAAAGACCTCAAATTCAGACTATCAGGAATTTTAATGCTTTTTTGGAAGCGATTCATCTATCTTGATTTCACCGAAAAACATGCTAGAGTGTCTTTTCTTCTGACAATTTACAGATAGATGCTTGCTTACAAATTATTATTATGTAATAAAGTGGCTTTTCTTTTACTATCACTTAACTTTGGCAAAAGTATCAGGTCAAAGAGATTTGATAGAATAATAAATTAGTTTGGGTCTGAATTTTGAAGATACAAGGCATCTGTTCTGTCTATGTTTTCAAATCAGTTTTAAAATTTATTAAAATTGGAGAATGCTGCAGAGGTAGAGGTGGTGTCTCACTTTCGATTTTGGATTTTTTTGGTTAATTATAAGTTAATTAATGTTTTTTGTACTTTAAGTTCAAAATAAATTTTTTTATACATTTATTATACTCATTAAAGATACTGTATTTCAGTGTTCAACTAATAAATAATCAACTAAAATCTGAGCCACTTTTCTTAGTATCTACAAAGTAACCAGCTGCCCTCATTTGTGCTCAAGCTCAAAGGTCCTCCCACTATGAAGGTCTTACATTATACGTGCAGTTTTTATACCCCTCACGCAGATTTCAGAAAGTATACCCAGTCTAGAAACTTGCCTCTTGCTAGAACTATTTTGATACTTATGTACCTTATAGTTTTATCAAATAGTAAATCAATCTTTTAATAAACAATACATTTTTCTTCCCCTACTCTCAATTTTAAAATTACAAAGATGCATAACTTAGTCCTAAGTTTTGCAAAGACGTACTCCTTACTTTGTTATAGTGGACCTTGCTCCCTATCAAGGCAGCATTTATGGTAGACTTTATAAGTTTACTTTACATTTACTGGTGCTGTGCGATCAGGCAGGATAAATTTATAGTCTTTTAGAAGAGATTATTTTCCAGTTCCAGAGAGGCATTTAGAGAATGAGTCAGACGGTGATTAATTAAGGTTTTTGCAAAGATAGAAAATAATGATAAAACCAGGTTACATAGTAAAGTCACAGAATAGGCCGGACTAGAGAACATGCGGTTTCATCCTTGCATCCATTGGAAGCTCGCTAAAGAGGATTTGGATATTAATCCCAAAGGAGATTCCATTTGGTCACCCACGTATTTTTTAAGTCATGCACCGCTAGACATGTGAAAGAACCTTTCTATTTCTTAGCACTTAACCAGCGCCTTTTAGCGCTGTACCATTCAATTTCATTTCCATTGGGTCTGTTGTTTCGATACCTAATTGATATACCGTTATGGATCAGATTAGTTTTGCAGAGCTCATTTCCGATTTGCTTGACGAAGAGATGGTTAGATTAATGGGAAAGCTTATTCTCTTACATTAGAGCCAATTAATAGATTCAAGTTTCGACAATGAATAATGCTGTTACTTTTTTTGGAAGAATAGCCTTTTGGAGTCAGTGGGCTCTGAAATGAGTAGTTTCAGAGGCATTCAATCTTTTCAGAGTATGTATTAACCCTCGGCTGCACTTAAATTTTAATTTACTATTTGGTCTGATATTTTTTTAAAAGAATATAACTTTAAAACACTGGAAATACGTTAGACAAAGGCAGATTGTATTATTTTATTACATTTGGGGCTTTATTAGGTATAATGGATTCAAGAGCGTCACCAAGGAATTTTCAAGAAACCCATTGTTTTGAAAATATATTGGATTCATCAGAAAAGACCCACAGAGTTGGGATATACGGTGGGAGGTTCATTAATGTATATGTCTTAATCAAAGAATTACATTAATCTATAATGTGGAAATGTATGAATTTAAGTACAAGGTAGAGAGCTACTCGACAATGAACAGAACCTACACAAGAAAGTTAGAGAGGAATAAAGCTTCAAGCATTATGCAAATCCCATGAATTTTGAAATGAAATAAATTCTGATTAATCAGACTTATAGAGATAATTCTTCCTTACCATGAATACTTCAAGCTTCTCATTTCATACCAAAGAATGTACCAAATAATGAGAAATGGCCTTCTTCAGCATTCAATCTATAGATATTACACAGGGCAATGTGAAATTTAGCCAGAAATATTAACTTATCCACATGTCAGCAGCTATTTTCGGTAGAAGAGTCATTTTGGTGAAAATCTCATACTTAGATTTGAGTGCCCAGAATTCAAATACCAGCATTGAATTTTACCTGAGAATAAATTTCTAAGATGCAAACATTTTGATGAAATATACATTTATTCTTTAAAGATTTAAATCCATGGGTCGATAAAGCTAAACAGAATTTTATAGAATTATACAAATGTATTATTTACAAGAGATGGGGAAAATCCATCAGTGAATAGCTAAAATCCCATAGACGCCCCCCAGGAAGCTTCTTTTCCTTGAAGGCATTTCACAGATATATTTTGGAGACAGTCCCTTTTTTTAAATTTCATGATCAGCGTCGCCTTTATCCCATCTTGCCAGGCGGATATCATGATTTTAGTATCCCACAGGTAGGATCTTTCCTTTATTTCCTCCCCTGGTATCTCTAAAAGATATCATGAAACTGGTCTACAGTGGCTGCACCAAATGATGAGACCATAGTCACTCCTTATTTTTAAGGGATTTAGAGCTATTGTTCAATTCAACATAGTTTTAATTTTGCATTTGAAATTTTCGAGCAGCTGCAACCAGTGATTGACTTTGCTCGGCCTCATTTCCTTAGCTTTGAGGCAAGGTTTCTTTGAGTTCTCTGTTACAGTAAAATATGATATTATACTTCTTTTTTTTACCTCAACAGGGCAATTTTTCCTATATAGGCATGATCCATCCCATATCAAGGCCTAGGCTTCCATGCCTTATGGATAGCTTGATGTAAGTGGAGGAAAGAGATGGATTTCTCTCGTCAGCCTAAGGTTATGTGGCAGTCTGCCCAAAGTCCGTATTTTCTCTCTCAGGCCACTTCTAAATCAGGTGCCATTATCACATCCTCTACTATCCAGAGGCACAAAGGAGAGAGAAAGGATATTTGTATAGCCCACTTTTCTGTAAAGGGAGAAATTTACCATTTTGAAGCCCGCCACTGGTATCAACTCAGCCGCTAGCTTTCTGCAGCCAAGATCCATTATTTATATCCCTTTTCCATTTCGATTTAGGTGAGCAGGTGGTATTGGGACATGTTGCTCCCATTTTATGGAAGGACACATTTCAAACTTTCCTTTGGGCTGCAATGATAGGCTCAAGTCATCCAGAAGACATTCAGGAGGATAATTTTTCCAGGGTCCTCCTCAATTTCATGACAAGATACAGTTCTCTGCCAGGAAGGGTATGGACCACTTTTTCTCTTATACATAAAGATATAATTTTGGTTCCATATTTCCCGATGAATTTTTTGTCGTTCAGCCACCAAGTAGTTAAGGCTCTGCAGCGGAGTTAAGATCTCTAGGTGAGGTCAATTCATCATCCTAATTTGGGCTTTGTGAATTGGTAGCATCCCTCAACGTCTCTTTGAAAAACTTTCAGTGATCAGACCAGACATTACTCATCCCTCCACAGAGCTCTACAAACCGTTAATTTAGAGCATTGCGGATAAGCACTATACAGTGGGGACCAGGTAGTCACTTGCTAGATTAAGAACAGACAATGCCCTCACATCCCGAGGAATTTCTATGCAGACCTAACTGAATTATCAGACTAGAAAATGAAAGGCAAATATACACGAACCATTCCACTTGTACATATGATTTAATTGCAAGTAGGTTAGAGCCGCATTTCTTTTGATACGCTAATGGGCATCTAAAAATGCGAGCTGATAGAGATTTCCTTATTTAGGTCTAGTAGCTTAAATGGCACAAAATCAGTTTCTAAAATCTTGGACACACAAAGAGAACTTTTTTTTGCAAGCCTGTGATTATTTTAGACATTCATACCAGCCATTATATATGATTAAAACATCCTGCTGCATGCCAATTTTAAACACTTTTACTTTCTGGTGTAAAATCACATATTAGCTGTACAAGAATTTATAAAATGAATTTAACAATAGATCAATATAAATAGTTTCTTAAAAGTAGCTAGATTTAGCTGCCCAAATTCAATATTTGGAAATGTAACACAAAACATCAATATGCAGAGATTTTCTTGGTTCTTAGCCAATAACTTGCATTTGTGCCTGATTTTAAAGCGGATTTTTTTAAAGATTTAGCAAACATTTTATTTGAAAGAATAGATATGAAATCAGGCCCATGTGGAATGGAGATTCTGTTTTGTGGGATAATATAACTCAAATTATCAGTTTAATTTTGAGATTTAATTAGTTCAAGCTCAAAGAGCCACCTTAGGTTTACTTGCATATCCAGGTTCAAAACCAGGAGTCAGGCCAGGATATTTAGGATGAGGAATATTATTATTGTTACAATTTTAGGAGGATGTAGGTGAGACACTCGACAGGAAGATCAGCTGGCGTTTTTAAGGTGTACAACGTTTATTAACTTCTTTGTCTAATTTACTATGGCTTCTCACTTAAAGGTAGTACCGATCTTTTTGTAAGCTTAAACTGGCTACTTTCTCTACACCTCCTTGCCCAAGTTGGAAGTTTACTAGAGTTAAATGTTCTCATGGATCTGCCGGATGCTTGAGTACCTCTAGACCTTAGGTGTTTTAGTTTTCTCCTGCAGGAGGCAAGGTGTCTCAATTCCCTTATTAATTTTTCATCTCAAGTAATTTAGGAACATGCATTTAATCAGAAGAAACATATTTTATAGCTTTGGAATATAAATTATTTATACTGATAAGGAAATTTTTCATTCTATAGGACATGTGATAGCTGAAATTGCAGAAAGGTTTATTCTCTTTTGCAGCAAATTGGCACTGAGTATTTTTTTAAAATGCCATGTGATCCCACATGCATGTGCTTCCTCTGGGTAAGTTCTAACTATGTGATTTTAGACCTTTTTGGTATCAAGGGAATTAGAATCGAAACATGGGCCAGAGAGCAAGGAAGAAAAGTTCAGTGGAAGATGGAAAGGAAATTCCCCAAGGATGATTTTTTATTTTTCACCACAGGGACAGAGTCAGGATAGAGGTTATCTCAGATCAGTCATGTGATTTTTTGATAGACAAATAATATATTTTGATGGATAACATTGAACAGGCTAGGGTGGAGCTAATAGTGTCAATGCATCTTTAGGTTTATATACTAGAGTTGGATGTAGTGATCTGGAGAGGCAGCTTTGAGGAGACACTAGTTGATAAATCAAAATTCGTTTTTCTTATAAATTCACAGTTGCCGCAATTCCAGAATCAGATGAAATTGTAGCCTCTAGATCCATTGTTGAAGATGGAGTGGTTAGGAAAGTGTTTACTTTTCGGTAGATGGCGTATAAGTGCAAAGAAAGAAAGGGAGATTTAGATTAAAATAAGTTAGATGTTCTTGAATCAGGAGATTTTCACTTTCTACTAACTTGCTCCAGTTAAAATAGCTAATAGGCACTAGAGCATTTCATTAGAGTGATGTCTCCATGATTACCATCTGGAAGAGAACATCATCTTAGGAATTAATTTGATTCTGTATAAAGCAGAGATGCAGAAACCAACGTTACGCTCTGACTAAACAGGCCAGGACTGACTACATTTTGCAAGAGTGCTTTTAGCTCATCCCATTGGGTGGGTTGGATGGTAGTTCCAATCTGGGAATTCAGTTAGAGAATTAGACATTGGCTGTGGCACACAATATACATTGGTTATAGACTACGATAAAAAATTAATATTTACAAATGCTATCATAGGCCCATGTTTGGAGATACCTCATTTTGCCTGCTCTCTAGGGATGTTTCCTTAGTCCACGATTGGGGAGGTGGGCAAGCCTATATAAATATCTTTAAGTAAATAAATCTAGTTCTTTTTTTCAATTTTATTACAGCATAGGAATTCATTCAAATTTTTGCTTTTCTGGAGGATTTTCCAGCATTAGGATATCAAGCATTTTGCTGGACAGCCTTCAGTTCTAGAAACTTGGAGGAGGAATGCGTTATTGCCGGGAGTTCACAGTTTCCGACAAATGTAAAACACCAATTCATTTTAAATATAGTTCTAGAAACTAAGTGATTTGCATAACAGAAATTGGCAAGACTCTATTAAGATTTAAGATAAAATATTTAAATGAAAATGAGCTTATTAAGGCAATGAGATAATGAAATCTGTAATGAAAGTTATTTAGCGATTACAGATTTCACTAGAGTTTGGAGTTTTAAAGGCTCCCTCAGTTCAATTAGGCCTCTTTGGACGCGTGTTTTTCCTAGGGAGGAAAGGCTCACGTGTGAGCTGTTTCCATTTTCAAAGTTAAGTAGATTTAGTTTGGTTTCTGGAGCAGGTTTGGAATAATGCTTTCCCAGGATTTTAACGGCTCAGGAAGGTTGGGAGGTAAAATTACTGGGTTGGAGCAATTTTTGCAGTTCCACAGTTCAGTTTTCATGGCTGGAAGGAGGCATTTCTTAGGACTTACTGTGACTACCGACCTCTCTTCTGCTATACAGGGAGACTATACGTCCTGTGATTATCAGGTTGGTCCAGAATCAGGTTCTATCTGTTTCTTTGCTGGTAGTCTCTTCCATTTATATTTGTTTTCTCTCAGGATTTTTCCCAGGTTTACAAGAGGGTTTTTTTTGTTTTCTCAGGACTCTTACACAGATGAAAAGATTCCCTTTGGTCCCTGCCTGCAGGTAGGTAGTATGAAAGAGACTACTTAAGGCTGGATTCTTTCTGATTCTTACTTTTAAATGCAGAGCTTTAAGGTTAAACATTTATTCATTTCCTCAATTTCCTAGTCATTCCTCTAGCTAGAAAATTTCACCTGCTTTATCCCAGATTATCCCGTTTTATACTTATCAATAAATAATTCAAAATACTAAATTTCGTTTTTTCAAAATTAGCTTTCACAGAATTCTCTTTGTTCCGGGTAACCTTGGGCAGGTCGGGGTTTGGAGGGCTTTACAGATTTCTTTTTTCGTGCCGGATGACCTAGGGCAGGTCACATTTACAGAATTCTCCTTCCCAACCTTATTGTGCAATGAATATGGTCACCTTAATTTGACCGGTGCGGATGAAAAAGTCTGACCGAAAACTAGTAAATATATTAGTTGTTCTTTTTTTAAATCTCTTCCTGGTTTTTTATAAATTTTGAAATGGTTACTATTTCATCATTGTTCAACTTTTATTTGACTTTATTTATTTATTTAGATATTTGTTAAGATGTATGTTAATTCATGTTACTATTTATGTTAACCAATACAGTTTTAGCTGTATCTTTAACCGCGGGCAAATCAATGTTTGCCGTCCGATGGAGGACTAAGTAAAATGAAGGCTGGATACGAAAGTAAGCGTTTTAAATTGGTGTGATTAATTTAGCTCCGAACACAACACTGGACAGGAGGATGGCTGTACCTCAGTTACTACCGATGGAAACTTTTAACAATGAATTTGAAGTCTTTACTTCATACATTGATCGATTAGAAATGTTCTTTGAAACGAATAACGTACAGGACGATAAGAAGGTACCGACCATGATTACGCTGTTGTCCGCTAAAACCTACTCATTATTGAAGAATCTGGTGGAAACCGGAAAGCCAAAGGATAAGAGCTTTCATGAATCGACTGCCATTCTGGAGATGCAGCTGAACCCGAAACCACTGGTGAAACCACTTTCGTTCTCATGAGCGAAACCAAGCGGAAGGGTAGAGAGTGGTGGAGTTTTGTTCCCAGTTCAAGAAACTTTCAACAACTTAGGAGTTCGGACAGTTTCTCAATGATAGTCTTCGAGATAGATTTGTGCGTGGCTTACGCAATTGGAGTTGGAAGGATTTTGCCAATTCCTCCGTCCAAATTCAGAAAATCTGGCATTCAGAAAATCATTTATGTCTAGATCGCTGAAGAATCGATTTGCGATGCTCTTCAGTTATTTGAAGAAATAACAACTTCCTTATTCTTTATTTAAAATGAGAACTTTCGCCAAAGAATCAGATTCGATTTCATTTTTTAAAAATATTAATAGTATACATACGGCTATAAAGTACATACAAACACAGTAGATTCATTGTCCAAACAAACTGTTTAAAATGACAGAATCAGACCCCTCTTAATATGTCCTAGATAGAATTAGAACTACCTGACGGAACTGCCATTGAACATCTTGACTTCTAATCTTTATTTTGGTGGCGGTTCCCTTTTGAAATACGTAACATATTCAATATTACATATTTATTATTATTATATTCAATTATTATATGATCTGAAAGAATAATGTGACTTTTTACAGCTAATTATTTTTTAAATAA
>BGPR01042595.1:0-13207 GCA_013235015.1 Araneus ventricosus
GAAAAATAAATACCTGTTGAATGATTGCAGAGACTCTAGTACAGACAGGTTAAATGTGTATTCCGTGAAAATGTCGAGATATAGCGTTTCTGAGCGCATTTTCATTGTTCGAACGTATTATTCGAACAACAACAGCCCAATTGTGAATCAAAGAAAGTTTGCGACTGAGTTTAAACTTAAGACAACAGGTCCGAGTGTGTCGACAATCAGTCGTTCGATTCAAAAGTCCGAGAGAACAGGTAGTGTTTGCGACGACATGTTTGGCAATGTGGGATGACCTCTGAACGACAAAATGCCTGAAAATATTGAGAGAACACGCCAAGTTTTTGAGAGAAGTCTCCGAACATCGATCAGAAAAGCTGCACAACAAGTGGGAATTAAACGGGAAAGTGTCAGGTAGATTGTCGTGGCTTATCTGCAGCTGTTTCCGTACAAGATTCAAATTCATTAGAGATTGAGTCAGGATCAGTGGAACAACGTTTGGAATTTGCGAACGCTATCGTCGAGATGATTGACAATGATCAATTTGATGTCAATATGCTCTGGTGTAGCGATGAGGCCCATTTTCATCTCGATGGGTATGTGAATAGGCAGAATTGGCGCATTTGGGGCACCGAGAATCCCCAATTCGCAATTGAGAAGTCCCTATACCCCAGACAAGTGACAGTTTGATGTGCGCGTTCGAGTAGAGGCATTGTTGGAGCGATTTTTTTCGAACAGACTGTCAATTCTGCACAATACGTGGAAGCGTTGAGAAATCAGTTCATTCCAGCAATTCAAAGTGAGCCGGATTTCGAAAGCATGTGGTTCATGCAAGACGGCGCAACACCTAATCGTACCAATGAAGTGTTTGATCTGCTCGAAGAGGACTTTAATGAGCGGATTGTGGCTTTAGGGTACCCAAAATCGAAAAATATAGGCATTGATTGGCCACCATATTCTCCTGACCTGAACCCCTGCGATTCATTTTTGTGGGGTTATATCAAGGACAAAGTTTACGCTGGAAACCCCCAGAGCATCGAAGACCTGAAAACTGCGATTCAGACAGTTATTGAAAGCACTGAAACTTCGACTCTTCATCGAGTGATGCAGAATTTCGCTCTTCGTTTGCGCCATATTATAGCTATAGATGGAAGACACATCGAATATGTAATCAACTAATTCCCATGTATTGTACCTTGTTTTAGAATTTAAATAAAATTTTTTGAATCAGTAGTTTTCGAGAAATTAATTTTTAACATCAGCGCGTTAATTACTGGTCACACTGTAGATGAATTGAGTGAAAGTTATTTGAAACTCAGTTTCTAAGTTTCGTTAGCTCCGATGCATCATCCAGAATTGTATCACTGGCATTTTAAAATTTACGTCTTAAAATATTTTAGTGTCTGTCAACTATAATAAAATATTCAGTTTTTGTTCATCTTTCCAGATTTATCGCTTGCTGAAACAAAGACTGCAATTCTAGCAATCTAGGGTTGTCGCCAGGATGAAACTGTTTGAAATACTAACAATTTTCTTACGAAATAATTTTGTACGTATTATTTGAACGGATTTCCCTAAAAATCATTCACATCTGTGTCCAGTCACTAGAGATAGTTAGTACATTAAGGATTTAGGAAAACATCCATTTGGATGCGCAGGGATGAATTTCGAAAAGTTTTACCACTATTTTCTGTGACTTGTGATTCACTATTACATGTGACTATCAAATTTTGGTCAAATACTGTAAATTTCTTCCATAATCTCTAAAGTAATATAACGGTGTTTTATAATAATACAAACTACAATGCATGAACAATCACCAATTGGAAAGGCTGCAATTATTCATTTGGATCCCTTTGGACTAATTTCTAAAACTTGTACCACTTTTTTGATACAAAATTTATCTATATAAGGTATTTTTAACAAGCTTTTTATGCTTTTAGTGTAGATATGTTCTTTCTTTAATTTAAAGCTCGGACTTTTATGTCCGGGCTGATAAAGGAAATTTAAGCTCAAAGTGTCATCATATGAACGGCTAAGTTAAAAGATGATAAAGTTCCATCTTGAATTTGAGGATTCATCGCCATCTGTTAGCTCAAGGGTCGTACTTACACGATATATATTTGAAAATAGGCAGAACAATGAAATTCCATCAGAGTTACTCGTTTTTTGACTCTCCATTTAGAAGACTGTTCATATGATAATTTTTGGACAAACTCGAGTTATTTCCTTTCTTAAATTGTCATTTTACAAAATCGTTCTTTGCGAAAATGGAAAATGCAATGTACACAATACCTGAACATTCATCAATTGAAAATGGTGCAAATATTTTAGAGCGAACGGTAGCATGAGGCTATTTGAAAGACATAGTCTTTCCTTAAGATATTCTTGAGTAAGAATTGGTTTAAGATATTTGCTTATAAATCATCACATCTGTACTTCATTTTCCAGACATAGTTTGTGTTTTAAAGGATCTGCGATAAGGGATTTTACGATCTCAGGATAAAAATATTGTGTCATGTTTAGTGCGACCGACCCAATAACTTAAATCAATAAAATTACTGTGATGTATTTTTTCCATATTTTGATACTTTTGATGACAATTCGACTGGGCTAATAATGATTATTGTGAATACTGCTGATAGTAAGCCGACATTATACTGTCCACAAAAGATACAAAGTTAAAAAAAGGCCACCCGTACCACTTCAAAACAAGAATAATATATTTGAAAACCACTTTAAATATCTTGGGATTGTAAGAGACTGTAAATTATTCCGGACGCCACATTTAAATTGTGTTAGAAATGAGATAATTAATATGCAGAACAAGATTGCTGGATTTAGTTGTACGACGTGGGGTGTAATTCTCAGAGAATAAAAGAGATATATTTAAGAGCGACTGAAATGCTAATATTGTATAGTATTGAAGTATGATATTAAGACACAGCGTATACCAATAGGAAGTAATCACAGGTGCAAAGGTATGCTCTCCGTAATATAACTAAAACTTACCACACAGTATCAACAGTATCGATGCAAGTATTGGCGGGTTGTATTTCTTTTGATATAGTAGCACAAAATGGAGTTCAGAAATTTAAACTATTGAAATTTAAGAAAGTTTAATAATATTGATGAAAAGTAATAATGTCGAAGAAGTTAATGATTTCACTTATATTGATCATACATGGGAAAATTTAAAATAGATTGGAATTTTAAAGATCAAGCTCAAATTAATAAATATAATGTCGTTACTGATGGTTCTAAATGTAATTGTAAAGTTGGTTTCCCGAAACATAAATAATGTAAAGACATAATAGTAACATAATATAAAGTATAACATAAATAATATTTGTTCGCTTTTTGTATCTTCTGATTGATTCATCAACATGGGCCATATTCTTTGTATAGTGAAGTTGCAAGAAGAATTCTTAATAAGCAAACTTTCAGAAAAATTAACGCTAGATATTCATTTTTAATATGAACAATTCTTGGTAGTTGAAAAATTTAACCAAAACTGTTTTTAAAACACCTTTTTTATTTGTATGCCGAAAAGAAAAATTTTAAAATTTTAATTGTTTTCTTGTTTTCATTCTTTGATTTATAATTCATTATTATCTTGAATAAATCTTTATGTATTGAATTATGTTTCTCACAAATTCACTAACAGGTGACGCCACTATTACGGAATCAAAATTTAATTAAACCAATCGATTACACTGAAATCTCTCTGAGCGGCCACCCCTCCGTTCCGAGAAAAATTCGCCGCTCAGAGGGGTTTGCCTCTCTGTAGGGTTTTCGTTACAATTACAAGATAATTGCTATAATACATAATATAAACAAGTCTGACACATATTTCTTATTTAAAATGAAGTTTGAGACTTATCTAAAGAGAAAATAGTGCTTTATTTAATAATTTTTTACATTTTTTGAAAAAAGGATACAATTTGTTACTGTTTTAAGTTTTTACCCTTCTCGGAAAAAACCCATTTTTTCAAGTTCAATTTTCAGTTTAAAAGTAAATCTCTAGCCGATGCGCTGGTTAAATGGGATGGGCGAACCCACCCGGCGGCCGTTCAGAGGGGTTGGATGGCCGTTGCTGGGTTTTATTTTAACATTAGGTCTATGGGCCGAAAAATCCGTGCGACGAAAAATTGGCCATAAAGAGGGGTGGCCGCTATTTAGGGTTGGTCGTTTGAAGAGGTTTCACTGTAATTGATAAGTAAGTTCTGAAAATACTTAAATAGAGTATTCCCATCCATGCTACTCAAGTACACAAAATTTCTAAAATCTAGTATCAAAAAGCGAGTGTAAATTTATTACAAAATTCCGTAATTACAAACATGAAACAAGTAAAGTTGGATAATAGTGTAAGAAACCGGGAAATCTGAGACACATTCTCACTACGGCAAAAGGAATTAAAATTGGGATTGTCTCTGCTTATCCTAAGCGTCTGGATATTTGATCAGTGTAGCAAAGGTTGGGAATTTAAACTTTCTTTTTGAATGATATTAAATAAAGTTATTTTTGTAACATTCAGCTGTTTACTCATAAATGAAATTTGGGCATTTTGGAATAGCAATTAAAAATTCTAAACTGACTTGGATTAACGGGGAAGTCATCTCAGTGATACCCACAGTAGCTTGAATATAGAAAAATATAATTGAGATGTTAATTTCAAATGAGATAATTATTAAGAAAATAATTTAAAATGTATATATTACATTTAAAAGGCGTTGAATCCGTTATTTCATAGAATAATTAGGTAGTTCAAAAGAGCATTGTTAAGTAAAAGAAATGTTATACCAATTTAAAATGTACAATACATTTCGAATGGAATACAAATTTACAATAACACAACAAAGAAATTCTATGAGAACAGGGGATCGAAAACGCAAAGATCATTCGTTGCAGGAGAATCTTTGTGAGTGAATGAAGTAAAGTAGAAGGTTATGCCAATTGAAATGTACAATACAGATAGAATGGAACACAAATTTGCAACTGCACAACAACCCAATTCTATGAGAACAGGGCATCGGAAACGCAAAGAAGATCCACTCAGGAGTATGTTTGTCAGTGAATTAAGTGAAAGAAAAGGTTTTTCGGATTTAAATCTCCAATACAGATAGAATGGAATACAAATTTAGAATAGCACAACAACCGAATTCTATGAGAGAATTGGATCGCAAACGCAAAGAGATCCATTCCAGAAGTCTGTCAGTGAATTAAGTGAAAGAATAAGTCATACTAATTTAAATGTGCAATACAGATAGAATGGAATACAAATTTAGAATAGCACTACAACCCAATTCAATGAGAACAAGATATCGGAAACGCAAAGAGCTTCCTCTCGAGGGGTCTCTTTGTGAGTGAATTAAGTAAAATAAAATATCACAACAATTTAAAATGTACAATACAGAAAGAATGGAATACAAATTTATAATATCACAACAAACCAATTCTATGAGAACAGGGCATCGGAAACGCAAAGAAGATCCACTCCAGGAGTCTGTTTGTCAGTGAAATAAGTGAAAGAAAAAGTTTTACGGATTTAAATCTGCAATACAGATAGATTGGAATACAAATTTACAATTGCACAACAACCAAATTCTATGAAAAGCAACATGCAAAGCGTGTATCGCCTCAAACGGCCTGGCCTTTGAACACTTATTTTAAGCACTCCGAAGGCTTGTTGTTGATGCGATGTCCGATTTGCCATTATCGCATCTGTTATACTCCATACATTATTTTGTTTCTCATAAAACTATTTAGTTGTGCTATTGTAAATGTTTTTTTTTCACATTTTAATCTGGTGTAAAATTTTCTTCAACTTAATTCACTTTCAAAGAGTAATAAAAAATTATTTAAATTAATAAAAAATTAAATTAAATTGATTAAATGTTAAGGTATTTTTTTTTAGTTTTACATTAATAACTTCCGACAATATTACAGCACAGAAATTATTTTTTTTTGCCATCTGAAAATTTTAAAATTTACCTTTTCAATGATATCAATCAAGATGACCTACGATTTTTCTCTAATTTTAATAAATTTTAGAATATTTTTTGGCATTATTTGCAATACTTTTCATTCTTAAAATGAAATTCAAATCGTTTTCATTGTTTAAAAACTATTTTATTGTCTGTTTCTCTTCCATTGTTGAAAGCTGTGATAATATAAAACTGTATTTTAAATTCTTTTTATATTCGATCAATATTTTTGTGAAATTTATAAAGAAAGTCCTCAAGACACTGAACGATTGTGGTTTCTTTGTTTTAATTCTTTTTATCAACATGTTTTAATTAGCAGCATATTCTTGGATGTAAAAATATGTCTCGCCATTTTAATGTTGAAATCAACGCGTATTTTACATAAGGGATAAGAAAGTAAAGTCTGCTATAAGAAAAACGCAGGTTAAATGTCTATCGCAATTTGAAGTTAAAAATTACTTTGTTAAGGATACCATAAATATCAAATTATGCATAAGAGATTCAGTTGAAATTATATTCCCGATGAACAGGCTGGTCTCCGAAGGCGGCTAGTAAATAAAGAATTATATAATTTTAAAATGTTTTATTTCGTTTGGGTAGGGAAGTGAAAGAAAGAAAGAGAAACTAGAGAGAGAGAGATAGAGAGAAAAGAAAAAGAGTGTGATTCTATCATTTTACATTTAGTTTATGTAGAAAAGCCTAGGATGCTTCGCTTCTTGTCGTGTGTTCGCTCACCGACACACCCGCTTTTTCACTTATGAAACGAAAATTTGTTTACAACTATCAATAAATGTATATTTAGTTATTATCTCTACTAATAATAGAGATGAATGCGTGTCTGTCTGTCTGTGTGTGTTAGCGCTCTACATTACAGACCGCTAGACCTAGAGCAACGAAAGTTAGCTCAAACATATTTTGGAGGGTGGGAATATGCACTTCGGAACAGATTTTTAGAAATTTTAATTAGAATTGTAATTAATTAAAAATTAGCTAAATTATGGCGTGTATCCTTCATAACTATAGAAAATATTATAGCAGAAAAATTATATTTACAACGTCTGAAAATTTTAAAAAATTATATTTTCAATGATACCAATTACGTTGTAGTGCAATTTTTTCTCTAATTTTAATGAATTTTTAAGTATATATGTTGGCATAATTAAGAACAATATTTTTCAATTTTGCAGCGCCAAACAAACCGTTTTCATTGTTTAAACAAATATTTAATTGCCTGTTCCTCTTCCGTTGTTTGAAGCTAAGAAAATAGTTAACTAAATTTATTTTTTTTCTTTTATTTGATCAATTTTTCTGTGAAATCTGTCAAGGAAGTGATGCCTCAAGATTCTAAGTATATAATGAAATAATCCAGTAAACTGAAAGTTTACAGTTGCTATGTTTTAATTCTTTTTTCGACGCGTTTTCAGCCAATTAGCATGCTTCTACACGTAAAATGTGCCACGCCGTTTTAATGTTAAAATCAAATGCGTATTTTACGTTAATGTAGACAAGGAACAAAACAACTGCAAGGTTTCTAAAAGAACAAGGGTTAAATGTATAAAGAAATTTTAAGCTTAAAACTACTTTGTTAAGGGAACCATGAATATAAAATTATGCATAAGAGATGCGGTTGAAATTTTATTTCCGGTTATCAAGCTGGTCACCGAAGGCGGCTAGTATTTTGTGAATGCAATCTTTTCAAAATATTTCAACCACTTATTGTGTTGCACTAACTCCCAATGATTCCAAATTGCATCACAGCTTATTTAACTTCTGTGATACTTAAATCCTAATGACGGCAATTGGAATAATTTTGAATTATAATTTAAAAAATTGAAATATATATTTTTCTTTATGAACTTTCATCTTAGTCCCAAAATGAGTACATTTCATAAATTTCAGAATTTTAGAATGAATAATAAGGGTCTTGGGACTGAAAGGGTTAACTCAAAATTTGATTTTATTTTTCTTATTTTTGCTTTATATTCAAAATAATGCTGTGAATGTCTGTTGTGGTGGGCATTATTAAATATCAGATAGAATTTCATTATCGTTGATATTTGTTTGTGAGAATTTAAGCGATGACCTAAATACAGATTCACTGTTTACGTAAAGTGCATGTGATTTCGAATAATGTTCAAACGTTTGAGAATCAAATATTGCAGATTAGGATGCAAATAATGATTAATAAATTAAATTGAAACTGTACTCTTTTCTGTTTCTGAGTTGAGGTTACTACGATTATATGATTTTTTAATCAAAATAAATGGTGTTTTGCCATGAAGGAAATTAAAACGCATGCGCATTCATCAATTGGAAAAAACACGCAATTATTCTAGAGTTAACTCATGTATGAGGTTGTTTGAAAGACAGGCAAATTTCTTTAAAAAAAATTTAGTAAGTATTGTTCTGAAAGTATTTTCCGAAGAATCATTCATATCTCTGTTCATTTATCAGTAATGGTTAGTACATTAAATAACAAGCATTAATTTTGTATGCGCATGGATTTGTTGGAAGAGTTTTACCACTATTTCGAAACAAAAAGTTTCTATATATAATTTTTTGAAAAGGTATCGACAGCCGCTCCTTTCTTGATTTTTTTTTATTTTTTATTTTAAAGCTAGGACTTTTTTGTCCGGGCTAGTAAACGAAAATTAGATTTAGTCGGTAACTGTAAAAATTATCGCATATTCTTGTTTATTTCACCCTCGGTTTATCCTGGGGTTACAACCCTTCACAGTCACATGTCTTCGGTTTGAAAAAACGCAGTACGAAACTTTTACAGGATATAAACCTATTGGGCAATATTTATCGTCAACTCCATTCATAAAAACAATATCAGCATATAATGATAACGTGATTCGTCTCCTTTCATTGGAAATAATATTATTAAATGATGTTACTAGTCTTTCGGAAGCCACAGTACATCCGGTCAAAGAAAGGTATCTTTGGGCTGGAAAAGGTAAAATTTACTCTGCTTCCGAAAAACGAAAGGATCAATCCATCTGTGTAGCAAAGGCTTCTGAAGGTAAATCCTCGTATTGTGTAGAAACGAACTTCATCGGAAATAGCACAGGGTGTTTTATATTGAATGAGCCAAATAGAATAGCACAGTAGGAATAATGCAATTGATTAATTTAGCCGAAATAAATTTATTCGGAAACTGCAGTCATACAAGTTTTATGTGGCAAGATTGAAAATTCTTCCACTTACGAAATCGCCGATAGAGGCGCTATTATTCAAAATGGCATAAGAACGTATGTGAGTACCTAAACAATAGTCTACCCTATCGGTAGATTGGCCGTGCAGGGGCAAACGATTTGTCATTACTTTGTTGCGCAGAGCCCAAAACAGAGTTTATAAATAGTATTAAAGCAAAGATTTATAGTTCCAGACTGTTGGTTAACTTGACCTGAGTAAAAGCTCATGCCGGTAACCCAGGTAACAAGCGGTCTGACCGTCAGGTAAAACTGACCACCACAACAGGCCAGTATTTAGATCTTTATTTAGATCTTCCTGCCCCATATTCATATGTCAAATTGAAAATCAAGCAGTTTATAATTCATGAATGGGAAAATTATTGGTAACAAAAAAAACTAAAGTTCTATTATTAGAGTCAGGACATTCATGGACAAAGTGGACACAAATTTTTTAATCGTTAATAAACATTTAATATATTTTCTTAGTGGGCATGGTCCTTATCCGGCCTATTTACATAGATTTCATCTATTGAGTTCTCCAAGTTGTTCTTGTGGTCAGGTGGGCGAAGCAGATCGTTATATATTTGACTGCACGCTCACCATTGAATTCCACCTCAAGACGAATGCAGAGCAAAATAAAAAGATACGGTTTAAAAATTTAATGCATAATAAAATGACAATGCATAAATTAATGAAAGCTCATACTATTAGCAACAACATTTGTGATTCCCTAAAGAGCCCCGTGTGAAATTGTTTTTAAATGATTTTAAGATATCTTTACCCTTTTACCTCAATACCATTGATTAAGAAAATTTTAAGTGGCTTGTCCCTGCGCCCTACCCTAAATTTTTAGCACTTTATTTAAGTAGTTAATTTTAACTGATTGTATTGTTTTCAGGTTAATCCTGGGCCTATTATAATGTTTTAGTGTCCAACATTTTATTGAGCATTCACTCTTGGGGAGTCCCGGTCAGTGACCTTGTTTTTGCTCTTTTTGATTTTAAAATTTGGTGGTTTTGTTCTTGTATTTTTATTGTTTGACTGACGTGTACTTAGAAGGATTTTATTGTTTTCTAGATTTGTGAGAGACCACGGGGTCTGTTTTTAATGCTCTTCTGTGGTATTTTAATGATATTTTCCAAAAATTTTATTGTCTCCTTCTTTTTTACTGGTGTGTTGTACTGAGCTTGTGCTTGTGTTTTGCTGATTTGGATGCATAAAGGGGGCTCCTCCTTTTGAGTGTTTTGAATATTTTTAATTTTGGTTCCAGATCTGGTGATAAAAATAGAACAAAATTCAATTATTTTATGGTTCTCTCAAGTGTATTATCGATTTAGTGGCGTATTTCTCATTTTTTTTCTTCTTTTGCTTTTGAGTATGTTTTAAGTTACTTTATTTATTTTGTTGTTATCCCTTTTTTGCAATGTTTGTAACGTTCTGGGCTGTGTTTGTGATGGTTTTGTGTGTGTATGTCATACTGATATACTTGTATTGTATTATACTTCCTCACCGGTCTGCTGAAGGCCTCACACACTTTCGGATAGGCCGGACCGGTGTGGGTTTTAAATAAAAAAATTGCTTTGTTGTCCGACGAAATCCCCAGATCTAACTCCTTGTCATTTCTTCCTCTGTGTTTTTGTCAAAGACAAAGTGTTTGTACCTCCACTTCTTCAGGATTTACAGGAACTGAAGCAGCGGATAACTAACAAGTTGAACGCATTAACAGGGGATATCCTATCAGGAGTGTGGAGGAACTTGACTACCGCGTGGACATTTGCCGCGTCACCGGAGGAGCACACATCGAGCATCTCTAGAAACTTGGATAGTTTCAAGGTATATTGGAATTATCTAAATAAACTAATTACAGTGTTCACAGGAATGTTTTATTTTTGGTCCATTCAATATGAATCACCCTGCATTATTCAAAGATGTTACGACTCTTTAGGAAGCCAGAGCACATCCGAGCAAAGAAAGGTATCTTTGGGTTGGAAAAGGCAAACTTTACTCTGCTTTCAAAAAACGAAAGGATCAATCTATCTGGGTAGCAAAGGCTTCTGAAGGTAAAGCCCCATATCGTGCAGGATCGAACTTTGAAATTGCATCCGACCACTCTTAGCTACTGAATAATCAACACAGAGGGCCTCCTCCTTTTGACGGAAAGGTGAAAGTTAAAACAATTTCAGCAACGTAGTGTTTTAAATCTAGACAGATATAGCAAATCTTAAATAATAGTAAAAATTAAATAATAAAGAAACTAATAAATTGCTAAGTTACCTAATTTAATTAGTTTATCTCTTTTTCAAAGCTTATTTTGGCGGGTGTTTTAAAACATGGTATTAGATTTTTAAAATATGTATCGTCGGAGCAAAAAAAAAAACACCCAGAAAAATAGGTATAAGAAAATATTTAAAAAAGATTGGCATTTTTTAAATACTAGCCGCCTTCGGTGACGAGCTTGATAGTCGGAAATTAAGATTTAACTGAATCTCTTATGCATAATTTTATATTCAGGTTTCCCTTAACAAAGTAGGTTTAAACATCAACTTGCCATAGACATTTAAACCGCGTTTATTTCGTAGCCTTGCGATTGTTCGGTTCCTTTTCTACATTAACTTAATATACGCATTTGATTTCAACATTAAATTGACACGGCATATTTTACGTCTAACAGCACGCTAATTGGATTAAGACACGCTGATAAAAAGAGTTAAAACTTAACAACGGTAATCTTTCAGTTTTACTGGAATATTTCATTATATACGTACTATCTTGAGGACTTCCATCACAGATTTAACAGAAAAATTCATCGAATAAAAAAAGAAATTTAAATTCGTCATCATATTTTCTTAGCTTTCAACAATGGAAAAGAAACACGCAATTAAATATTTGTTTAAACAATGAAAACAATTTAAAATGGGTTGCAACAATGAAAAGTGTTGTTGGAAATCATGCCAAAACATATATCTAAAAATTTATTAAAATTAGAAAAAAATCATGCAGTCACTTAATTTATATCATTGAATAGCTAATGTACTGCATTTTTATATGATGCAAAAATATTTTTTATACTGTAATATTTTTAAGAGTTATTCACGAAAAACCCCAAAACTTTACTGAGTTTTTAATTAATTAAAACTCTTATTAAAATTTCAGAAAAAGATATTCGAGGTGTACATGTCCACGATCTGAAGTATGTTTATGCCAAATGTTGCAGATATAGGTCCAGCGGTCTTACCTGTAGAGCACCAAGACACAAACAGACACACATACATTCCCCTTTATTATTAGTAGAGATATTGTTAGTACGTGTAGAAGACTGGGGACTTGCTTTTTCGTTGTCTAAAATATTGGAACCTCATTGTTTTTTCATTGGACCCATTATTTTATTCCAAAAGCATTTTCAAAACATGAAAGTTACTATACTCGAAGATAAAAGTTCTAAGTTTGGATTATTATTATTATATGATGCATTATGATGCTTACAAAAAAAAGGAACCTAAGCTCCTCTCTAGGGTTCACTCACCCATAGAAGACAGACAGCGTGGAAATTCAACCTATAGAAGCCACGAATTCCAGAAACAAAATCGTAAAACCTACCGTTTATAACCATTTGGCACTTTGTAATGCAAGTATCATAGCCTATCGAAGGATTGCAGAGACTGAAGTTTAGAATAAGTTTTATATTAATTTCGAAACTTTTTTAAATCATGTTTTAAATGAGCTAAAGGATTTTACAACATATTTGTAAAATGTTATTTGATTAAATATAAAACGTATAATCGGAAATAATTCTGCTTTCTTAAAAAAATTGTTGTGAACTTGTACTGCGATGGATTATTTGGAAAAAAGTTTGACTCAAATTCCTAGCTACATTTTCATTTCTTTATTGAATATTAAATATCATTTAAATGTTATGTTGTGTCAATTAAATGGAACTTTTCATAATTGGAAACTGACGTGATCCAAATAAAAAAATAATTAATTTAAAATATCGAATATAGGAAAGTTGGATTTGAAAATGAGTAAAACAATTCGAAATGG